>OX940803.1:6724463-6797759 GCA_954870605.1 Acer campestre | reverse complement strand
ATAGAACCTACTGACCACAATCAACTCCATAATTAGGTATATCACTTTACTCATAATTGATGACAAATTAATTCAAAACAAGATGAAGTTGGTTAAGTGCTAAATCTCTCACACTTACACGGTATAAAGTGGTGGGTTCGTCTGAGTCATACTCCCTCTTCCAATCCCGAAATCAGAAATACTGCAATAGTTTAAAAAAAAAAAAAAAAGTGAAAAATTAATTCAAATACCTTTATTAGCTGATCAATAATGATATGATTATATTTTATATTTTAGAAGATAATTTATTGTAATACTTAAAAAATATATATATATTGTGTGAATGCCATTTGTTTTTACCAGAGAGATCTTGTGAATGCGAATTGTTACAGAACTCAAATAATATTTTTGTTGCTGCACTCCATCGAATAGACGAGTGATAGCTTCAACTTCATGGAAAAAAATATATAAGATTTTTCACATTAAATCTGAAAAGTTATTTTAATTTGCTTAGTTAAAGATAAATAATTAGACTATTCCAGAATATTTATATATGATTAGAGATTTTGTTATATATTAATTTTGAGTTAAAGCATTTTTTTTTTTTTTTTTATAAAAATACCCATTTGAATAATATTATTGCTGGAAACACGTGAACAATTTTATGACTTAAATATCATTTATTAATTAGAAAAGTATTTATTGAATATTATTCGAATAATGTTTCAAGTGTTTTTATTTAAAATATTTTTATTTATTGCGTCCTAACTCCTAAGTACTAACAATTAGTGTCTGAAAAAGTATTTAGAAATACCCTTTCCTTTAAAATATTATTAATATTATTTGAGAATTGTATTAACATAATCTTGTTATTATTATTATTATTATTATTATTATTATTATTATTTAACTATTACAATATCTAGGGATTTGAGGGAGGTGCATGATTGAAATGTAGTGATATATCTGTCACACCTACACTATGATGTTGTGGGTTCGAGTAATGTTCTCTATTCCATAAACTCCAAATTTATTGTAATATTTTTGAAATAAAACTTTTGAATCTATTCATTATTTGATATTGTATCAAACCATATTTACCAAAAGGCCTCAAATTCCAAATTTGAACCCTTGAAATTTGTATTTCATTAATTAATTATATAACTTAAAATACAGATAAAAAAAAAAAAAAAAAACCGTCTTACATGTAGGGATGAGTACTGTTTTATGATCCGAGATAAACCGAACCGAACCAAAATACGTGTTTAAGTCGGGTCACCATGTTAAGAACAATTCAAAAAAATAAAAACCGAGTTTATGCGAGTTATTGATGATTTTACCTTACCAAAAACCGAACCGAACTGAGTAAATATATAATATATGTATATTTATATATTATTTTATTAAATATTATATTTATATCGATTTAAGTTAATAAATATTGTTTTATTTAACATTATAGAATAATATTAATTAATTTGATCAAACCCTAAAATCAAAACACCTCTCGCCCTCATCATCAAGTCACCAACTTATGCCTGCTCAACTCGCTATTATCTACCATCTCTCTCAGACTCTTACAATCTCACACAACAGAAACCTCTCTCTTACGGTCGCGTTGAACACACCTTATCAAGCCATCATTGTCGCTCGGGTCTCACTGTTCTTATTACAACTAATAGGTTCGATAACAACTCCTTCAATTACTGCACATTAATGTGGTTCTTCTTCAGTTTTACATAGAGATGCACATTTGGGGAATGAGGATGGATATAGGTTCCCCCATCCCCACTCCCACTTCCTCCCAGACCCCATTTGAGGAGAATGGGGATGGGAAATTTTAGAGGGAGGTATATCTATTCCCAACCTCAGTTTCCCATTTTCTCCATTTCCCTCGTTTCCCTATTTCCTCATTTCAATATAATTGTGGGGAAAATGGGGATGGGGATGGGTCCCCACTCCCACTTCCTCCCAGACCCCATTTGAGGAGAATGGGGATGGGAAATTTTAGAGGGAGGTATATCTATTCCCAACCTCAGTTTCCCATTTTCTCCATTTCCCTCGTTTCCCTATTTCCTCATTTCAATATAATTGTGGGGAAAATGGGGATGGGGATGGGTCCCCCCCCCCCCCCCCCCCCCCCCCCCTAAATTCCCTATCCCTAAAAAAATAAAAAAATAATAAATCCCTAAATGGAGATAGGGACGTGAGGATTTAGGGATCCGAGGGAAAATGTGTATCTCTAGTTTTACATCTTCCATTAAAATGATTTAGCTTAGAATACTTGAAATTATGGTTTTACATATTGTTACGCATATGAAGGCAATGAATTAATGTGTCTCTTTGCCAAAAGGCTAATCGCCTCTCATAATACCTAAAAATGTATTAAACCTAATAGGAACAAGCAAGTTCGAGTTAAAGCGAGTCATCCACTCACCCTGAGACTAGTCAATCCAATTAAAAAATGAAAAACAAATATAAACAAGTCCATTTTTGCTCACCCCCTTCAAAGGGACAACATAACATATGTCCATGGAGAGGTGAAATTGTCTAAAAATATAACATAGTTTGGGAGGGGGTAATGCTCACCCCCTTTGAAAGTAAACTCAATATAAACGAGTTATGGATGATTTTGATCGTAAACCGAACCAATCCAACTCGCATCCGCCCCTTCTTACATGTGACATTGTAACGTGAGGTAGTGTGTAAGAGCTTTTACTGTCCATGTCTTTTAGTTAAAACGTACACAATTTCATTCCACTGATAATTACGGCACCATGCCAAATTTCCACATAATTAGATTCAATAAAAATACAAGTAACCAACCGGTCCATTTCCATCCCACTCACATTATATAAATTATCCTTAAATTATGGTACCTCCAATGTAAAGTTACCTCATTCTCATCCATTTCAATTTTCAACATGTACAGATGCATAAACCGTATATTTTCTTTCCATGCTATCTCCTAACATACTTACCCATCTTACGTGTCGTCATCTGAACCAGGTAGCATGGAAAACTCGATGCCTCCACTAATGAGTTTAACTTGCAACCAGACATGAATTATGAATATATGAATATATTATTTGTTTTTTATAAAACAAAGATACAATTTAAGAGTAGGCAAAGATTAGTTTTCACTTTCAGAGTATTCATGATTCAAGAATTCCCTTGTCCAACACTTAACCAACTAACACTAGGCACCAAACTCCTCCATTGTTTTTCTTTTTATTTGTCTCTGGTTGTCCTTCCACTTAAAGAAACAGAAAAGCCATTTTAGCAATCATTGTAAAAACAAAGCACTAAAGTTGCCTGCTTTATTTGTTCTCACTCTTATTAAATCACCCTCCAATCCTATTCAAATTTCAAACCCCATCTCTCTCTCTCTCTCTTTCTCTCTCTTTTCATGTTTTGTCTCTTTCAGGGTTTTTTATTTCTTTCTAAAAAGTAAAAGAGACAGAGAAATGGAATTAGAGAACAAGAGAGGGTGATCAGCTAGTACTGATATATCTGCAGGAAATTTTTAAAGAAGAAGAAGAAGAAGAAGAAGCATTGATCAGAAAATGAGCACGGCTAGGTTCATCAAGTGTGTTACTGTTGGAGATGGAGCTGTTGGCAAGACTTGCATGCTGATTTCCTACACAAGCAATACCTTCCCAACTGTATGATATTTGAACCCAGTGTGAAGAAAAAAAAACATACATGATTCTGCATCTGATAATAATTTTATATGTTTGTTTATTTGTATAGATATGAGAATTTTACATCAATAGTAAAAATAGTGCCTTGTTTGCTTCTGATCACAGGACTATGTGCCGACGGTTTTTGACAATTTCAGTGCTAATGTGGTGGTTGATGGCAGCACAGTTAATCTGGGGCTATGGGACACTGCAGGTGAGCTTTTTTGCTTCATTGAAATGTATATTTGGCTGCTATGTGATACTTAGTTCATGACTTGGATATATAACGTAAATTATGGTGGTGTGTACAGGGCAGGAGGATTATAATAGGCTCAGGCCTTTGAGTTACAGAGGAGCAGATGTGTTCTTGTTGGCCTTTTCTCTCACCAGCAAAGCCAGCTATGAAAATATTTCAAAGAAGGTTGATTTAGTTACTCATTTTATGATCATGTTACTCTAATATATGATTTCGACTTTCGAATTGTCGAAAAATCTGACACGTTACAATTTCTTGGTATGCAGTGGATCCCTGAGCTGAGGCACTATGCCCCCACCGTGCCTATTGTTCTTGTAGGAACAAAACTTGGTAAGAATCAATTCTAGTACTTTTTTGTTATCTATCTCACATAAATTTCAGTATTGCTTGTTGATTTTGATCTGGATTTGGTTGTAATTGGATGCAGATTTACGCGATGACAAACAGTACTTGATTAACCATCCTGGAGCTACTCCAATCTCCACAGCCCAGGTGAGTTTTCTTATAAGAAAAACAAAAAAAATACACAAACTGGTTTACATTCACCAAATTTCATTAACTTTATAGAAAAAATATTAATGTATTGAGCAGGGAGAAGAACTGAAGAAAATGATAGGTGCTGCTTTTTACATAGAGTGCAGCTCCAAGACTCAACAGGTTTGTTTAATTAATTTCTTGAATATTGCAGCTCATAATTAAGTCCTTTGCAAAATATAATTTATTTATTTTTGTTTTATGATTATAACATCTACGTCTGGTTGATCCAAAATGCAGAATGTGAAGACTGTGTTTGATGCAGCAATCAAAGTGGTTTTGCAGCCTCCTAAACCAAAGAAGAAGCGAAGAAAGACGAGGCGATGCGTGTTTCTGTAAAATCAAAAATTCATATCTATAAATTTCTCTATGTAATATCCAGCCAAGCCACCACCTTTTTTATAATTTCTTAGCTTTTGAATGCCGGTGTTCATGGCCTAAGTAGTTCTATACTTCAATTAATTTTCCATACTTTCATTTCCTGTAATATGTTTTGTATCAATTTCCATATTCTCTAATGGATTTTGAGGCAGTTGTATCAATCTCCATAGCAACAAATCCCTCCTTCTTCTTTTTTTTGTAATGCTTGTCTCTTATATTGTATGTTTTTCAGATAAATAAGAAAAAAAATCAAATCAATGCAGTTATATATATATATATATGCGTGTGTGAATATAATGGTCCATATATAATCACACTGTAAATTTGACTATTCTTTTGCTTTAAAACCGGACATTAACATAATATTGTAATAATGTAAATATGACGACAATGCTTTCGCTTTCGATCATGGAAGTCAGACTTTTGAGTCCAAAAATCCAAGCTCTTGATGGCTGGCTGTACAGAGCAGCCTGCAATAGTTGTCATAGTAGGCAATCCAGAAACTTGCTTCTAACATTTTTTTTAACTGCTACGCGGTAAATGCAACTCGAAATTTAAATATTAATAAGTTAAATGAACACTCTTACAATAGTGGTGTTCTGACATTTTATTTGATAGTACAAAATACAAATATCTTTAATGCTAATTTGTTAGAATGAGTTTTAACCACACTGGTATATATAATAATTCTCTAGTCAAATAGGTCCGATTCACAATTTTATATAATTTCGATTCTCACTTCTTTTACTGGTTTTTTATGCGTGATTTGATTCCCTAATGTTATGAAATCGGGATCTCGACTCAACTCGCTCCCTAACTTTCTCTATATCAATACAAGATGAGGTTGGCCCATCTAACCATCTTTACATCCACATAAAGAGGTTGAACATTGTGGAATGTGGATTCGAGTAATGTCAACTCCCTCGAATTTCTCTATAACCTTATAATAGATATTTTATTTTAAAGTTGACGTGGCATTGTAAGAGTGGACATGTATAAAAACCCAAAACCCTCAACAATCCGACCTAAACTCCTAAACCCCAAAAAATGAACCAGAACCAATGAACAACTAAAAAAACACTTGAATCGAATCAAATCAAATCGAATCATAAAACACAAAAACCAGAGAAATGGTTGGACCGTTGCTCCTCCGTTCTCTCTGGTCCTCCTCCAAGAAATCCTTCTCCTCCTCATCATCATCTTATTGTTCTCCATCGTCCCGTTTCAGAATCTACCTGTCACCGCCACGCGCCTTCTCCACCGCCGCGGCCTCCGCCTCCGCCGCCAATGCTCCCATATCTCCCAATGAGTCACTCGACCCTAACAGGCTCCGCAACGTCGCTGTGATAGCTCACGTTGACCACGGCAAGACCACTCTCATGGACAGGCTTCTACGGCAGTGCGGTGCTGACATCCCTCACGAGCGCGCTATGGACTCCATCAGTCTCGAGCGTGAGCGTGGGATCACCATCGCCTCTAAGGTTCCTCAACTGTTTCTAGTTTATTATTATTGTTTTGCATTTGTGAAATCGTTAGTGTGAGTATGTTATCATTCACTTTGATGATTTCTGTTCCCGAATTCGCTCTTTACATTTTCTATCGTTTGTCTAATTTGCAGGTTACATCCATTTCGTGGAAAGAGAATGAGCTAAACATGGTTGATACACCTGGACATGCTGATTTTGGTGGTGAAGTATGTGCTTACTGGGATTTATGTGTAGTGTCAAAGGACTTCAGTTTAATCCTTTGACTATTACCAATGTATATTTTGTTTTTTCTGCTTTGATATGAAAATCTAAGTGATTTTTTTTTTTGAAGTATAATAATGTGGGCATGATGGTATGACTACATTGAATGAATGGATTAACTAGTTCGCATAGAATAAGGGCCAAGAAGATGCGGAGTTGGGTAGATCCGTTGATAAATAGTGGAAATTATAGTATCATCAAATGGTTGGTATTTGACAAAATGTAATCCTGCATGTTGGTAGGTAGTCTCATATAGTTTATGGGGGATACTCTTTGTCCCCAAAATTTGGAATGTCTTATGATATGTCGAACAAATAAGTAGCACTTTTATTCCAAGGGAATAGTGTGACGACTGACGTGAATGGAGAAAGAAATAAATCCCAAGTGACAGGTCAGTGAACCTTCAGTTTCTAACTAAAAGTTTGAGGTTACACTTGGAACCACTTACCTGGAATATTATATCCCACCAGTTTTTATGACTACCAAGATTACAGGGTGTACCAGTAGTTGCTAGTTTAGAGTTTGGTGTGTACAAAAAGATGTATTGGTTGTCAAGAAATAAATAAGCAAAAAACAATCTGGAAGTCTGAAATATAGGGTTTGGAATGGTTAATCTATATTGATTGTTTTCAGGCACCCTTTTCAATACCAGTCTATCATATTTCACATTTGCTGAATCATTTGATTGATCTTTGTTTAATGTTTCTTTTTTCCTGGATGGATTTAGGTTGAGCGGGTTGTTGGCATGGTTGAAGGAGCAGTTTTAGTTGTAGATGCTGGTGAAGGTCCACTTGCACAGACAAAGTTTGTCCTTGCCAAAGCCTTGAAATATGGGATACGCCCTATTCTTCTTTTGAACAAAGTCGACAGACCTGCTGGTATGTATGCAAGTCTAGTTTTATATATTTATTATCAGAGTATGGATACAAGACTCACATATACGTTTTATATTTTGTATTCAGGGCAAATAGACTGCCATATGACACTCTTTTTAGTGATTCATAGGGAAAATGTAAAGAATGTAGATTTGATTGTTTAAATCATGAAGGTTGTCTACCATTCCATAATTTAAATTGTCGATCCCCTCTGTCTCATTGACTTAGGTATAGTTTCTCATGTCATTACTTGTCATACTGTTTAAGCATCAGTCATTTCCATCTGGTATAGTACTATTAATAGCTAATTGTCAATTATTACAATATTATACTTAAATCTCTGTCAAGTTATCACTTTTTGCTTTAGTTTAAATACAGATTAGTCCTTATGCCCTTGGTTGTGAACCTTGCAGTTTCTGAGGAGAGGTGTAATGAAGTTGAGAGCCTGGTATTTGATCTCTTTGCAAATCTTGGTGCCACAGGTGAACAAATATGGGGAATTTAGAAGTTTTCTGATTTCACCAGTTTCAGCTATGACTTTCACCAGCCATATTGAAGTGGATAGAAGTATATTTAATAATCTTGTATTTTATTTCAGAGGAACAACTAGATTTTCCAGTTCTCTATGCCTCTGCTAAAGAAGGATGGGCATCTTCTACCTTCACCAAAGATCCTCCCGCTGACGCAAAAAATATGTCACAGTTGCTTGATGCCATCGTTAGACATGTTGCTCCACCCAAAACGAGCCTTGAAGTGCCTTTCCAAATGCTGGTTCGTATTTGGTGCTGATGGTTCTATTAAATGTGTGTGCCTGTAGTCTTGTTTATGTTTGTTTTTTTTTTAAAAAAAAAAATTCTAAAATTTGTTTCTTTGTTTTGGGGATGTTAGTCTCTAAACAAGCTGCTTGGTTTTCACTGGTTTTTCAGATAGAGTTCCTACTTGATTGCAAAGTATATCACTTTGAGGATTTTGACTGTAACACTCATATAGATGCTAATACTATTATCACTCAATGCGAATCTATAATTTTTTGTTACTTTGCTTTATATTGAATTACAATTGGCTTGTAAAATTTTAGTCATCAAGATGAAGATTTTTAATAAATATAGACATTGCAGTTTGTCAGTCACCTTTATTTTGTAAGGTTGTTTCAATGCAAGAGTTGTGCTTATTACTTTTTGTGTTATTTCTGTAAAAGGTTGAGGATGAGGATTTGGATTTTTATTGGTAATGTGTAAGGGTATATGTACACATTTTTCTTTCTTTGGTTTCTGTATATTCTCTAGGACTTTACTTTTCTTGCTAAATTAAGTGTCTTGATATCGATAATGTAACTTTTATAGGTCATCTAGCATAATTTTGATCATCTTTTCTTTTAATGGTTTCTTAAGTTACTTGCATTACTCCTCGGTCACATCCTTCTTCCATTGGAACATTCTCAAATATAATTGATAGTGCTGTTCAGGTTTCAATGATGGAAAAAGACTTTTATCTTGGGCGAATATTGACCGGACGTGTTGCTTCTGGAGTCATTCGCCTTGGTGACAGGGTACATGGACTGCGTATTACAGATTCTGGGACTGAGAAAATTGAAGAAGGAAAGGTTTGTCATTCTTTCTTTACTGATTGTAGTTAAATGTAGAGCATTTTTTGATCTTGAACTACTTTCTAGAAAATACTTTGAATTTCAGATTCGATGTGCCTTGACTAGTTTGAAATTCTCTTAGTTTAATACTGTACAATTCTTCATCTTAATTTCCATTATCTTCAGTACGTAGTAGTGTTGGATCTGAATGTAAAAGCTTCAATTTCCCTGTTAAGCGAAGAAAGATTTACATAATAATACTACTGAAAATTTATCCCAAAATGTCTATAAGGAAGTTATGTTCTATGCTTAATTTTTATTTTTATTATTTATTTATTTATTTTTTGTTTTTTTTTTGTTTAGCATTTTTATCTAAACTGCTCTTCTCTGTGGAGCCTTCATCTTCTTTATGGTTTATGTTGTATGTAGATGGTGATTATTCACAATTGTTCCGTATCGGCTTCTCGACCTATTATCTTTAAGCTTTTTAAGAATAATACCCTTATAGCCATATACTTTATATCCCCACATAAAGTTTGTGCTCAGAGTCTCCCTAGTCCCAAATAATGAGTCAACGAATAACCCCATTAACTTATGTTTCCATAATTTATCCTTTCAGTCTGACAGGAGTTTTCCACTTAATGGAAATCATACAAAATTTAGTTCTCTTTCAGCTGTAGAAATAAAAAAAAATCTTGTTGAACTTTTGATCTTAAGGCAGCTCCATTGATGTTGAGCTTAATGTTGGTTGGTTTGGTGGGCCTTTCACCTCATCTTGGATGAAACTAGAATGATGGATCTAATATCTAAATAGCCTGTTCATTCATGCTTGGATTCTTTTGCATGTTACTATAATCAACTCCAACTACTAGTTTAAGGTATCCTTTTCATTTCTCATAACCAAGGACACAGAACGTATGAATATGTTTCACCTCAGTTATTGTAATCTTAAAAAAGGTGAATTGAAGATTCAAGAAAATAGTGTAAATTTTTAATTTCGTCTATGGATTGGGAGGAGTGATTAATGATTCAATGTTGTTTTGGTAATTAAGTATTTAATGATCAAACAAGTGCAATGAAGATGGTTCAATCTTATTGCCAAAGTTTTATAATTATGTTATAATTGTGACCTTGTTGACTCATTGATATTCCCTAACCTTTTACAAGCAGTACTATTACTGTATCAGTTAGACTAATGACCTTTATCTTGTAGGTTCTGAAGCTAATGAAAAAGAAAGGTACAAGCATTGTCCTAATTGATAGTGCAGGAGCGGGCGATATTATATCGATGGCTGGGATGACAAAACCATCAATAGGCCATACACTGGCAAATCCAGAGGTATTTGGGTGTACACTTCTTCATTCCTTCAAAGACTTATATGTGCTTTGGCATATTTTGATGTGTAATTCTAACACTTGATATCAGCAAATTATAGAGGGCATATTATTCTATTTAATAATATACACAACTGTTTTCTTCTCTGAAATTAACATAATGTCTTTCATTTAGATGGACATCAAGGACTTGGTACATACCAGGTCTTTCTTATTGCGATTAGTGACACCTTTCTGGGTGTAATAGGATATCAGCTGTCTTATCGGGGTTATGAATTTATTGCATCTCCATCTTAACTTACTAGATTTTTTGTAGTGTTGAGGTTTGCATTTTTTTTCATGTTTAGCATGGTCCAGTGTTTTTAGCTCTGGAAGATGCTCTGTATTCTGTTGTATAAATGAGCATTTTGATTAGAAATTTTAAAAGCTTGATTATATTACTAATTTGAATTATAAATGCATCTGGTAGGTGACAACTGCATTACCCACCATTGAGTTGGATCCCCCAACTATTTCCATGACTTTTGGTGTCAATGACTCTCCATTGGCAGGTCGTGATGGTACCCATGTAAGTCTTGAGCTTTGTTTGTTTGTTTGTTTATTTGTTTTTATTTTTATTTTTATAATAAATGATGATTTATACGTGCTGATTTATACTACTGCTGATTTTCTGACTTTCCACATTGATTGCAGTGACAGCCTCATGTTGGACCATGATGTACATGTGTTCATTTTACATTTAAATTGAATTTTACACACCCTAGCTCTGTCTGTTGCATATGCAGTGGCTTCAAGCTTCACTGTTTCCGGACTAGTTGCTGATATTTTATATTAAAGTAAACTTGTAAATGCTCAAAGATGGATTATTTTATTCCATATCAAGTCTTTACAATGACAAGAAGAAGCTAAAATGAACTTTGATTCAGGCAAAGACAACAGATATAATATTTCAAAAACATCTTAAGTTCTTAAAATTTTAAGATCTTGGCATGCAATTCCATGGCTTATTTTACTTTTATTTTTTCAATATGGCGGTACTTTTACATTTTATCCTTATGTGTATTTTTTTAGAAAAAGAAATTATGTGCAGCAAAACTCTTAAGGCCAAAAATGATACTTACAATAGTACAAAACTGTAGTGAACCAGGGGTTCACATCTATAAAAGTAAAGCTGCTTTACTTTATCATCTTTGACATCTTATACTGCGCATTTGACAAAAACTGTTTCCCCCTGAATAAACCTAATCCCTTTATACAACAACCATTTCCGTTGTTAAGAGTGAAAAAAGAAAAAGGAATTTCAGAAACTTTTGAGGACACCAAAGCCCAAATTTATCACAGAGAGTACAGGGAATATATTGTGATTGAGATGTTTTATTTCCACTGAATTATGTCGTACTACTAAATTTGAACTGTGTTAAACCAAGTATGTGTTGTCTTTTATGTCCATGTTGGGCTTGGGTCTCTATAAATATTTTTTCGGGGCATATTGCAGAAAGTTTCTGTGGTGCTTCACCCTGTTCTGAAAGTCTCTTTTGACCACAATGCTTCAAGATATATGATCATTACTTTTTTTTTTTTTTGCTACTCTATGAGGTAACGGGATATACTCCTGATATAATTGCAGTTGACTGGAGGGAGAATTGGTGATCGGCTAATGGCTGAAGCTGAAACAAACCTAGCCATAAATGTGCTTCCAGGTTTGACAGAAACATATGAGGTTCAGGGAAGGGGGGAACTTCAACTGGGTTTGTATCTCATAACCTTGCATTTATTTTTTTTACTTTCCTAAGTTAGAAGAGGGGAAGCAGAGCAGAGGGCTCCCCATAAATACATATTGACATCAATTCCATCATCTTGCATCTGTGTTTCTTCTGTTCAATTTTTTATATCTACTGATTCTAAGTTTCTATAATGCTACATAGGTATCTTAATCGAGAATATGAGGCGCGAAGGATTCGAGCTTTCTGTCTCACCACCTAAAGTCATGTAGGTTCTGTAGGATTCTTGAATGGAGGCACTGATTTTGTCATTATCATTCTGTGTTCGTTATAGGGTATGATCAGTACGTGTGCAAGAAATAGGAGCTCCAATTTGTTGGAGATATCAAGATTTTGAAAATATCGCAGTATTAATATATTATTTGAAAGAGAAAGGTTAAATTAGGGGTGACGCTTATTTTTTTGATAACAAATTGGAAATAATTTATTTATAGTGGTGACACATCTAGTTTTCAATTAACTATGGTAGCGATATCTGGGACATAATAACGTCAAAATGTTGTTGATAGGTGAGGGTGTGGTTTTCTTCTTTTGTTGGCTGTATGTTGTGTAATATATGTGAAATATCTTCAAAACTTGACTAGCACCAATCATTGTTGCTTACTATTGTCTAACATAGGTCCTACTTCAAAATGTATTGTAAGGAAGTATATGAATCGGATTAATTTGTTGGATGTGTTATTATTCAGAAATCTTGATTCTTCCTCTTTTGTTGACTTTTTTTTTTGTGTTTCTATATGAAAAGTTCTTTCATATTTACACGGACACAGTTATGTATTGTTATGAAAACTTTCTGTTAAATATATGAATATTATATAACTTAAATCTTACTGATTTTTTTATTGCCAAAACTTTGAGAAACTGCATCAAAATTCATATTATTTTCTGTCAAAATCTGTTATGAAATGGTAATTTTTTCATGGTCTATAACTCTTATCTGCTCCAAGTGTTTGGACATATATTTATGATAGTTACCCTTCATTTTTGCAATTTATTCATTTTAATTGCTTGGGAAATATCCCTGCGTGGATCAGGTATAAAACTGAGAATGGTGTAAAGCTTGAGCCAATTGAGGAAGTGACAATTGAGGTAAGAAAAGCATAAGTATATATCCACCGGCTCTTTCCTTTAATATTTGGAAGTTCACATATTAAGATGTTTCAGGTTAATGAGGAACACGTAGGGATGGTTTTGGAAGCTCTGTCTCACAGGCGAGCTGAGGTTATGGACATGGGCCCTGTTGCTGGAAATGTTGGCAGGACTAAAATATGTTTGACCTGCCCATCAAGGTTAGTTATTAAATTCTTTTTCTAATATCAATTAAACTTTCCCTCTAACACCAGTACATAGAATCTTAAATACTTGCAGAACCTTAGGTTAAGACTAGAGATCCTAACTTGTTTAAATCCCACAATAGGACTAGGTAAAGGACATTGAGGTAGAGATAAGGTAATTATATGGTCTATATAGTTGTGGATGGTATTGGTAATATGACAATATCAAAGAAATCTTTTTGATGAAGGCACAGAAGAATTCTCAAGGATGGAGTGATGGACTGAGAAAACTGTACAGCTTGAATTGAAGAAAGCTCAGTTGTCTTTCCTTAGAACTCAACACATTATACTAAATTGCTGCAAACTGCAAAGAAATGCTAAAAGCTTTTACACAAATTTTAAAGAGATCAAGGTCATCTGGAAGTCTAAAAATTAAATTAGATTGATTTTAATTCCTATATATGTGTCTGTCCGTCGTTTAGACCCAAATAGTCATTGGTTGATATAATTAAATAAATTTCACAAACCGTGTGGCGTGTGCGTATTTAAGCTACATGACTATGTCATACTTACAAACTCTGAGCGGCACCTTGATTCTTATATCTAACAAACGCACTCACAAACAAAAGGAGAGAGACAGAATAAATGTGCTTGCAATGATCATGTGGTTGTTCAATTAGTGAGTAGTCAAAAGTAAACATATGGTTGCCGTCCGGTTGAAATCGAGGCTTCAATGATGGAATCAAATAGGGTTGAGGTAAACCCATAACTTGACCAACTGCTTAGACAAGCTTCCTAATACACCAGAGGAAGACAATAGAAAAGGCATGCAGAACGAAAAAGCCAATTACAAATAACACTCGCTTAACCTTTTTATTTATTTATTTTTTGGTTGTCATGTTCAGGAAAATCTTTCCACCAAAGTTCATTAAAAAAGAAAAATCTTAACACTCGAAAGTTACAGTCAACTCATTTAATTGTTTTTTGCTCCTGATGTGTACAATTATAAGTTTGGAATTGTGGTATTTTTTGGTTTCACTTGTAAATATTGCTTCTGCTATGAATTTTATTTCAAATCTAAGGGATTAGCATTCACAAAAGTAATTTTTGCTCTGTTGTGTACTTCAGGGGTCTGGTTGGTTACAGAAGTGTGTTCAGCAGCGACACTCGTGGAACTGGATTCATGCATCGTGCTTTCCTCAGTATGAATGTTCTGTCAGAGATAATTTCTTTCTCTTTGTGTGTTGCTCTTTATTTATTTATTTTGTACTTTGGCATCATGTCCTCACTTGATCAAGGCAGGTAGTCACTAATCATCCAATCAATCCTAGGTAGCTTGGATTAAGCCAAACTGGCATGGGTATATAGTCCAGAAATCCTTTATTGGAAATGTTTCATTGACTGAATTTCAATGGTCCATTTCCCGCTTTGCGCAATTACATAAGTAAATAAATACATGTTTTATGCACGTGCACATGCATATGCACATGCATGTGCACATGCATAAATGCATAATAAAAGAAACAGATAGGAATATATGCGAATTCTGTATTGGCTTGGTTTCAGAAATGCTTACCCAGAAATCTGTTGATAGATCAGTAATAGTCCACTTTTATTATGTGATGGGGATAGATTCAAGGATATTAAGAGTTAAGAATTTGGCATGATGGGGAAGAGGTTGGAGTTAGTTCTAAAAGAGTTAATCTTTATAGTTGTTTCTCTGTTATGTAAAGGCAAGTTTGCTCATATCTTCAGAGGACCGACTTTAAATTGGGATCTGATTTTGTTTTTTATGAATTAGTTGATGGCAGTTGGTAGGAAATATCTTTGCATTAGGTTTCCAAGGACAATGGAAGGATCGGTTTAAAGGTGCTTCTCAAGTTTTCTGAGTGGTGTCCAAACCAGTGAATGGTGCCAGTGAACTTTGTTGTGACTTGTGATTGTCTTATGGGATTGATTGGTTAGGTAGAGAGAGAGAAAGGAGCAATAGAGAGATACACCAAATGTTGTAATTTTGTCACTCTAGACAATCAAATTCTAGTGCAGAATGTCCACTTTTTATGAATGTAGCTGGCTAGCTGCATACCCTACTTTTTTTTTTTTGCTTAATTTCTCCCCTCCTATCTGTGTAGTCTCACTGATACATTTTTTGTGTATGTGTAGACTATGAAAAATATCGAGGGCCTCTTGGAAATGTTCGGAAAGGAGTTTTGGTAAGTTTATCTAATGCTGTTCTGTTTAGTGACAACTTTTCTGGAGTTTATTTCTTCACTTTCTTAGCTCATTAATAGAGTCAAAAATGACATAGAGTCATAGATAACTGAGTAGAAGATGCCTTGTTTTTCATTAGCATTTTTAGTGACTGCTGCAACACGTTTCTTACATGCCTTGGATGTCTGCTATTCACAAGTATTATAGATCTGATGGTTGGATTATACTTTATCATCTGCATCATCTGAATTCGTAGTTACAGTATTATAAAATTCATAGCTGTATAATATCTAGTAATACCCTACATCTGCATGCAGCAGTTGCCAAGATATATTTCATAAGTCCCTTCAGAAAAAGGGTGAAAAAACATACGATGCACACACAATTGATAGATAGTGATAATGTATGCTTCCTAGTTTTGTTTCTGAATTTGTGTGTGTATGTGCATTTGTGTGCGTTACTGTGTATGCTTTTATGTTTATAAAGGATTCATCTGGTAAGTATTTGTGTAATTACCTGTTACCTCAACTATTTAATGCTTTGGAACATAAAGATAAATCATTTATGCATTTTTATTTGAACCATCTCTTGGTGTTGAATGCGTTCTGTGATCTTTCAACCTGATGTTATCTTTGTGTACTCAATTGAACAGATATCAATGGGATATGGATCAATTACAGCTCATGCATTAATGAGTTTAGAAGCACGTGGAATTCTCTTCGTGTCTCCTGGATTGGAGGTTGATCTCTTACAAACATAACCAGTTTTGCTCCTTTCTGTTTGTCTCTGCCTTAACTATTGACTGTTATTTCTCTGATATGTTGTTGAAGTTCCGGTCATTGAATATGACCTCTGGACTTTCTGTTATTTATATATTCCCTCAAATAGTAATTCTTCACATTGCTCTTCTTGTCCCCCAGTTGTAGGCCTGTTTTGTAAAATTGGATAATAATTGTTAAATATCCAAGGCTCATGGTTGGTTATGATTATATATTTATATCTGACTTCTGAAGAATTGTTTTCTGACTGCCAATTTGATGTGGATACTGTGTATGTTCCTAACTCTTTGGTGTCAATTGTCATATGGGTGAAAGAAGAGTGATACTTGGTCCATGGACTGATGTAACTGAGCTACTAAGTGGTTTTTGGGATATCTAATACAATGTGGATGATTTGGTAGCTTTGGGATGATAATTGGGCTGTGGATTGAGTTATCTTACCAAGTAATGGCATGATTATTGTTTTTTTAGGAATTTTGGTCAACCTATCTTACCAAATGGAGTGTTTAATCTAGCTATTTGTTTTATTTGCTGCTGCTAATAATTATCCTTTCATATGCAGTCATATGATGGCATGATTATTGGTGAACATTCACGGGATACAGATCTTGATGTAAGAAGGATCTAGCCTCTTGTATTATGTGTTCTGTTGTTTCAAGGTGACTGACTTGAACTATTGTTACAGGTTAACCCAGTTAGGGCTAAGGAACTTAATAATATTCGAGCTGCTAACAAGGACGAGAACGTGAAGCTATCTCCTCCTCGCCTGGTATGAAATTTGCAAGTATTGAAATTTTGTTTGTGTTTGTGTTTTCAAAATCTATGAACTGTTAATACACATTATATTGCCATTATATCTACATCGAACTTTGTTCCCTCACTATCTGAAAATGGGGATCCAATATGGGAATAACGCAAGTCATATAACTATCTTAACTAGTTGTTTTCTACCAACCTACACAACACTTCCTCTTTTAAAAGTTTCTTGATTTATTCCTATAAAGTCTTATCATACACTTTCAGTTCATATTTTAGAACAACTTAAAGTCTAGCTATCTTATAATGGAGATTTTCAGTATCAATTGTTTGAAAATGGAAAAGTAGCAGGTAGAGGGATCCTTTGGTCGCGGTCAACTAGATACTGTTTCAATTAAGCGTTTGACATGGGATTATTGACTGACCATTTCATTGTGTGCAGATGACACTTGAAGAAGCCATCGGGTATGTTGCTTCTGATGAGCTTATTGAGGTAAGTAATACTTAATATTCAAAGTGACTACTCGAAAAAAGTTTCATTATAATTCGTTATGCAGATTCTTAAAATTTGGTAATTATTCATGTGTCATTCATACTCATTACATTTCTAAGTTTGTGGAATTATGGACAGGTATCACATGTTCTTACATAATTTGTTGCCTCTACTGGCTTCCAAATCATTCACACTATGTTTTCGTTAAAATTTTAGTTTATGGACTTATATTCTGTTAAGATTTGGTTCCGTTGTTTGGCTAATCTCTAATTTTTGCCGCATATGCAGGTTACACCTAAGGCCATCCGGTTAAGGAAGAGATACTTGGACGTTAACAAGCGTAAAACCATGAGCAAAAGGCCGAAGATGTGAGGTTGTCATTGACACAATTTTTGCCATCTCTTATTAAATTGGCATACGACACAATTTTGTTCCCTTGTTCAATTGCTATGACAAATATTATAGGTTTTGCATTTAGTTTAAATCTGTATAATTTCTTTTTTTTATAAAACATGTAACATTATTCATTCAATAATGAGTGAAAAAGAAGAAGCCATAGTTGTATTTGAGAAACAATAAATTACCACTATAAATCTATTTTAAGGTATTGATATATAGAAAATTAGAAATACGCCTACTAGCATCCAAAAAAAAAAAAAACAGGCGTGTTGGTTTAACATACCTGTTCCATTGTTGATTTAATTATCCTTTGAAGTTGAAAATGACAAACAAGGCTGCAAGTAAATTGACCCGATCTTCCTGGTCAATTTTACGTCCACTTGTTGGTGTGCACATCTAAAATCCTAGGAATTTAAAATAGAATAGTTTTTTTTTTTAATATATATATATATATATAAAGTTGAAAGTGTAACACTGACATTTTCTGGTGAGAAATGGTCTTGGTGTAGTGGTTCTTTTGGAAAAGAAATGGTTACTTTAACAAGAGTCAAGAACGCCGAGTTAAATTTGAATTTGAATTTGAACAAGCCGTCAAATTTTCTTAAAAAACAATTAGTCGAAATAGTTTTCATCTGCAACAAATGGAAGTTTCGATTATTGAATTCTAATATTGATCCGATGAAAAGGTGCCTCTTATGTTGACGACGCTTGAACTGCAACTTTTTTACAAGATATTGAGAGGGAAAGGTTTTGGGCCCAATTGTTGAGTAACGTTATACCCGATAACTAGTTCAAAAAAAAAACAAAATGATAGATGAATGTCAAATCAAATATTTAAATTTGAATGGTATCATATATATTGATTTTTATGTATGATATCAACGGTGACGGGATCAGATTGTTTAAGTGGTACGTGTTCACGTCTAGATCGTCCATTACTCGAATCCTAAATTAATTTTAATACTTCAGAAATATATTTATACATTCCAAACAGATCCAAAGATTGTCGTAGATCTCACGGTATTTTTCAAAAAAAAAATCTTGATAATAATTAAAAAGATAATTGGAGAGGAGTGTAAACTGTAAAGTGTCAAGTGTGAAAGTAGAAAAGAAAAAAATAAGAAGGAGAGCTGAGAGAGAGAGAGAGAGAGAGAGAGAGAGGGTATTAAAAAAGAGCTTTGAATATAATAACACTCTGCGTCTCTCCCTCTCTTGCCTGTCCTTCAAATCTCTCTTCTCTCCTCTCTTCTCTCCAACGCACATCTTTAAAAGCAATGTCAAGATCAAGAAGCAACAACTGCAACATTTCTTGATCTGTTTCACTCACAAGTCTCAACACTCTTTTTTAAACAGCTTTTAATTGACATTCAAGAAACAAGAGATACAGAGAGAGAGAGAGAGAGAGATTGAGAGAATGGGAGCTTACAGAGCTGATGACGACTACGACTACTTGTTCAAGGTGGTTTTAATTGGAGATTCAGGAGTTGGCAAATCCAATCTGCTTTCCAGATTCACTAAGAATGAATTCAGTCTCGAATCCAAATCCACCATCGGCGTCGAATTCGCCACCCGCAGCATCCGCGTCGACGATAAGGTCGTCAAGGCTCAGATTTGGGACACCGCTGGTCAAGAACGGTATCTTCTGTTACTCAAACCGACTCTCTTTTTTTCGTCGGATCTTGCTCGTCTGAGATCTGGTTTTGCTCTCTTGTTTTGATTTTTTGTGTTCATGTGGTAGATTTCGTTGTAGAGCTGAAATCGACTGATAAAGTCTTAAATTATATACACATGCATATGCATATTAGGTGTAAATCTTTGTTTGTTTGTTTGATTGAGTGATTTATCAATACTAGCAGTCCAGGTTTAGTTGAGTAGCTTTGGTTAGAACCAACTTGAAATCGTTCATAGAGTTGCATTTTGAATTCTTGTTTTAGATCTAATGTGTGACCACCAAAACTATTGCCTCTATGCGGATTTTCATTTCTAATTTTTAATTTTCGGTTTGATAGGATCCATTTCTTACTACTAAAATTGTTAATGAAACTATGAAAGAATCTAAAGTGAATAAAGGGACAATGAGAAAAACAAATACTTTTTTGATTTGTTTCATATATGTATAAATTAATTTTGATAACCTAGAAATCCCCTGAATCCCAAGTGCATTGGCAACTATTTAAGCTTGTTTACTTGAATTGTAGAACAAGAATTATTTGTTCCTTTGATTCTCATAGGATCTTGTTGTCATTGATATGGTTCAAGGTCTCATTTTTGTTTGTATTTTGCTTCAGATACCGTGCAATCACAAGTGCTTACTACCGTGGGGCTGTAGGCGCCTTGCTTGTTTATGACGTCACACGACATGTTACATTTGAGAATGTGGAGAGATGGTTGAAGGAGCTTCGGGATCACACTGACTCCAACATCGTTATCATGCTCGTGGGAAACAAGGCAGATTTGCGTCACTTGCGTGCAGTTTCCACTGAAGATGCTCAGTCGTTTGCTGAGAGAGAAAACACTGTTTTCATGGAGACATCTGCCCTGGAGTCATTGAATGTTGAAAGTGCCTTCACTGAAGTGCTCACTCAGATATATCGTGTTGTAAGCAGGAAGGCTCTTGAAGTTGGTGATGACCCGGCAGCCTTGCCCAAGGGACAAACAATTAATGTTGGTTCTAAAGATGATGTATCTGCTGTGAAAAAAGCTGGTTGCTGTTCTACGTAATTGGATTCGATGAAGAGATAGTCCTGGTGATAAAAAAAAAATAGTTTCTCCTCTTTCAAAGATTTACATTTCCATGGTTTGGAGACCTCTTCATTTACATCTATAATATGTGAGTGAGAATGAGAATATGAGATCACATGGATTAGGCAGGAACAAATAGTAGTTTTGTGGGTACATCGTCATAAGCATTCAAATTATTTGGTGCAAGCTCCTTGTGTTTTTATTATTGTATTGTTTGTTCATCTTCTCACTCCTCTGAATGTTATAATAGTCTGTAGTCCATCGGTACCCATCCTCTAGGTAGATTTATATTTCATTGCTAAGGATTGCAATCTGGAAACAAAGTTGAGTAATACTGTTCTCTCAAACTTGATTGATTGATTGATTGTTTTATATTAAAACTTATTATGTTCAGTCCATTCACTTGCAACCCAATGAGGTAGTCGTGAAAAAATTTGCAGATGTTTCATGTTTGCATTCTCTCCTCCTCTCGATCTCTAGTTCCCTTTTAAATATCCAATAGAGTTCACTCGGCTTATGCTACATCTGGGTAGCATTTATTTCCCAAAGTGGGTCATTGATCCGTTGCATGTATGATCTGTTTTTTCCATAAAGTTTTCTGTATGGGTACTAAATATGGGTAGAATGGCTGAGGCTGTCTGACCGCGACAGTTGCGGTAAATCAAAAGTTGATTGAAACCAGTCTCACTTGATGGTGGTAGGGGAGATAAAGAAATTCTACTTGCCAATATCATGTATGTAATCCTTGTACATTTATAGCTTCAAAGGCTCCTATTTATGGTGAATAATGACTCTGAAGTAATGTCGGTTTGAGAAAACTTGTGATTCCAGGGATCACACTTGCTGTTAAATCATCACATTTACCTTTGGAAATACCACATTTTGATGATTGAAGTTAGTTGATCATGGATCAAAACCATGCTATATTATTATTATTACTAATAGGCCCTCAGCATTGGCCTCTCCTGAGCCCATGTATAAGCCTCTTGACGGACTATGTTGGCAAATGGCAGTTGGCAACTTCACAACTAGATATGGACTTTGGTCTTCCAATCCAAATCAGTTTCTCAATCTCGATATGCAATTTATCAGCCCAAAATAATCCCATCATATGCCTTTTCTTAGAAAAAAAAAATATATATTCCTTTTGTTTCAGCAAGAAGAGATTTCCATACGCAAGCAAACACAGTATTGAAGTTATGAATTTATGCTCTGATATACAAATTTAATCATTATTAATTGTATTCTTTTTTTTTTTTTTTGGAACCATCTTGGTTTATTAATTCTCTTTTTCGAGTTTGGCCCCACGTTGGTTTTTTTTTTTTTTTTTTTACCAATTTCATGAGGTAGTTTTCAATCTTTAGATAGCATAGTATTAGTTTCTAAATTTCTCTTAACCAAATCTTGTCAAGAAACAATTTACATTTAAAATTTGTTTTTTTCTTTTTTGGTATGTGTCACAATAATTAAATATTTTTGTAGAAATAGATATATACATAAATAACGTGCTAGGTTTATACATATAAAAAATTATTTTTGATGAGATTAAACCCTTTAGGGCTCGTTTGGCACACCGTATTGGATTGTATTGGACTGTATTATCATTAATATAAATTTGTGTTTGGTGATGCACTGTATTATATCATTATTCATATATGATTTTATTGTATTTTATTATGTTATGAAAATTTAATATTTTTATATAAAAAATCAATAAATATTTATTTTAATTGAAACAAAAAATTTAAATAACTAATATTTTTATAAACAAAATAAATATTTCCTATGTAATTTGAAATTATAAAAAAAATATTAACAACATAACACATTTCATCAATATTCAATATTTGTTGAAAAAGAAAGAGAAAATAAAAGTGTTTTATCTAATACCACCAAATATAATATATTATCTGTTTACTGTATTAGATAATTAAAATGCACTAAAATAATACAATACGGTGTTTGCACCAAACACTATACCTTATTATTTTAATACATTTTAAATGGATAGTACAATATAATATAATACAGTACAACAAACATGGCCTAATACAACCACTCTCACTCTAGGGTATACAATTTAATTTGAATGGAATTTGTCTCTACTATACCCACAAAAGCATGAAAAGAGATCCATGGTCCGTTTTATTATTATTTATTCATCATTCTCCGTTAGAGATTACTTTTGCTCACCTGATGAGCATTATCCCATTTCCTAACACTTGACATATGTTAATGGAGGAGTACTTTTGTCCAAAAACTATCATATATTTAGATAAAAATATCTCCTCTCTAAATACATATTATATGTTGAGAAAAGAGGTAATGTTTATAGGGGCGAGCAGAAATAGACTCTCTCTGTTATGGGTTATACTGTGGAATTATAAAATGGGTTGAGGACCGATGTCCGACACCTTATCTTGCCACGTCATAAAATTTATCTAGAACAGTTGAAATTTTAAAATCCTGATGCGGAAAAAACAAATCATGAAAAGAAGATAACTTAAACAATTTAACCTTATCCTATATTACTCCGTACACGCATACCAATAAAAGCATAATACGTATGAAAAAACGGAAAATTTAGATTAAATAGTAAATAAATAAATAAAGGAAAAAAAGAAGAAGAAGGCAGAATTGTAATTTGTAAATAACCCTTTAACTTTTGATTAAATGCTAAATCAAAATTTCTGATTTGAACAATTAACAAAAAACATCTTAATATTAGTTAACAGTTTATTGACCGTTAGTTGACTTTATATAAATAAAATATTATAATATAAATCCTTTAATATAAATAGAGAATAAAAAAAAAAGGAAAATGTAATAAAAATATATACTAATAGCAATAAAATCAATTTCTTACAAAAATATTTTTTTATAATCTAAAATAAATTTTTTGTTTAAATTTTATAATAATTTTATTGCTTTGTTATAATATATTTTTATATATTTATTTTTTATTAAAATAATTTTTTATTTTTTATTTTCTAACATATCTATAGTATATTTTTTTCATTATTATTTTTTAATTCAATTATTGAAAAAATAACTTAAATAATTATATTTAATTAGATTTAATTAAAGTCAACTAATGGTAGAGGTTTTTTTTACTGATTATTTAAATTAGAGGGTTTGATTTGATATTTAATCAAAAGTTAGGGGTCATTTATAATTATCTCGAAAAGAAAAAAAAAGTGCAGATAACAACGGACAACCTTAGATTTATACCAAATAAATAGTTAGGTGCCGAACCAAGCAGGGGCGAATACAAGGGGGGGCCCATAGGGGCCATGGCCCCCCCAACCAATCACAATTCAAGAAATTTATAATATTGTAGTATATAAATATATAATTATATATGCATATGATAATTGTAACCCGGTCCCCCATGTTATTCATAATATAAATTTCTCTCATATTTATGTTTTGCCAACACAAAATCAATCTCTTTTAATATTTTAATTTCTTATAATTTCATACATTATTTCCTAATATAGCATATATATGGGTTCAACGACTACACAGTTACTGGATAGTTACATGGTTAATTTTCAAGGATTTCAATCAAAAGGTCTACAAAAATCAAAGATTTAAAATTTTAAAAGAAATTAAAACTAAAAGGAAATAACCTCATCTCGTAATTACACTTGCAACTATAACTATATAGCAGCTAAACCCATTTATATACTATATATGTATGTAATTTTTATTTTTTATTAGGTATTCATTAGAACAAATTAAGACTTTCTTTAGACGATATGAAATTGGTCCAATAGTAAACCCCTCATACTTACACTATGAGGTTGTGGGTTCAAGTCCTTCAAAAAAAAAAAAAAAAAAAAACCAAATTTATGTAATATTAAAAAATAAATAAATAAATAAATAAAAAAAAAAATTATTTACTATTTTATTATGCAATATTTATCTTGTTTTGAGGTAGACTAAGTGGTTCTTATGGTTTACTCTACATAATTTGTACAATTAACTTAAAAGATTAAACAATATTACATTTGGATATATTAATATATTTTTCTTACGTGATATGTAATATTAGTTCTGTCCTGGCCCCCCCAAAGCCAAAATCCTGGCTCCGCCCCTGGTTCAACCAAGTACAATCTTCTTAAAAGTACAAATAAAATACATGTGATAAGACTCAAACGGTACAATTAGGTATTCACATGTGTAAAAGAGCTTTAATATTCAGTTTCTTAATTTAACATGATACATCTAATCTCTTTTAAGTTTGAATGGACTGAATAATAGTAATAATAATTAAAAAAAAAAAAAAAAAACATTGTAATAAATGTTCTATTTAATATTGATTAGAATATGTAATTAATCTAGAAAATAGCTGTCAACCAGTTTTAAATTTTGAGGTTAGGTACAAGTGTACAACCGTACAAAGAGTCTTCTTCGTCTATTCTATTGAAATAGAATGATTGAATCATTTTTTTTTTCAAGAAAAGAAAAACTACAAGGTCTAAAACCACAGACGCCACACTGGGTAAACAATCTTCCAACCAAAAACTATCAAAACCACTAAGAAGACCAAGCTTTAGTTAGTCTATGGGCAGCCATATTAGCTTTCCAAGAAAATAACATCATGTCAAAGCCGAATTCAATTTTAACAGGTTATTATATTATACAAAATTATTAATGACTAAGATATAAAGTTTCAAAAAAATAAATTAATTATGTATTCGAAAAAATGACTCTTGTACTAAGAGGAAGAACACTCGTTCGGTTGGAAATGTTTCATGACCTTCGTATCTGCACCACAAGATTATTCTCCTCTACAACAAACCCATACAATGATATTGTTTTAAAATTGTAAGTTTTTTTATATATGAAACTGAACTCACATCATGTTCACACCTTCCCGTACGCGCGTAAAATGAAAACGCCTTAGCTATATATATATATATATATCAACTTCAAGCTCCGCAATATCTTTTATTATTTCAGAAGTCGCACAATTTTATTTTATTTTGGAAAAAATGGATCGTGCTCTGGAGAGAACGAAAATCCTTAGCAATCATTTGTTGCAATCAAGTTCTCGTCAAATTCTGTCGACGAACGCATGTCTAAGCTACTCTCCGCCGGAACTGGCGGAGGCTTTCGATTTCGACGTGAAGGAGATGCGGCAGCTTCTTGACGGCCACAACTTGCAGGACAGAGATTGGTTGTTTAATCTCATTATGCAGAGCAGGCTTTTCAATCCGACAAAACGTGGAGAGAAGATGTTTGTGACGCCTGATTATAATCAGACGAAGGAGATGCAGCGTGAAATCACCATGAAGAGGATCGATTACTTGCTCGAGAGAGGTGTTTTCCGAGGATGGCTTACTGAGAAAGGAAGCCAAGCTGAGCTCAAAAGAATTGCTCTTCAAGAGGTCACCGCGATATTTGACCACTCGCTCTCGATCAAGATCGGTGTTCACTTCTTTTTGTGGTAAGAATTAGGATTTTTGATGATGTGTATAGCTTCAATTGCAAGACATTGAATTGAATTTCTAAAAGTTAAAGTTTGTGCATTTTATAATAACTAGAATTTTTTTTTTAAAAAAAAAAAAAAAATCTAATTGGAAAGAAAGAAAATAATGGATATTTGAATGATTGAATGAATTGCTTGCAGGGGTAGCGCAATTCTGTTTTTTGGTTCGAAGCGCCACCATGACAAGTGGTTGAGAGACACTGAGAATTATGTGGTGAAGGGTTGCTTTGCAATGACTGAATTAGGCCATGGAAGTAATGTATGTATGTGAAAGTTGTCAATCTTTTTTTTTTTGGTGTGTTATTTGTGTTGTACTCTTTAGGTTTTTTTTTGATCAATTTTTTCAATTGGGTTATTGCTTCCAGGTTCGAGGAATTGAAACAGTCACAAGATATGATTCGAATACTGGAGAGTTTGTCATCAACACTCCTTGTGAATCAGCTCAGAAGTATTGGATTGGAGGGGCAGCTAATGTAACAACTTTTATTTTTATTTTTTATTTTTATCAACACTTAAAATTGGATTTTTAATTTTATTTTGTATTGATTGCTTTGGTCATTGCATCATCTGTACTGACATGGTTTTTTTTCTGTTGTTGTTCAGCATGCAACACATACAATTGTCTTTTCTCAGCTCGAAATCAATGGGAAAAATCAAGGAGTTCATGCTTTTATTTGTCAGATTAGAGATGCAGATGGCAACGTCTGTCCAAATATCAGAATAGCTGATTGTGGTCATAAAATTGGGTTGAATGGTGTTGATAATGGTCGAATCTGGTAATAATTGAACTTTTTTGTTGTTAAACTCCTTTTGTGTCTTTGAAGACTCATAATGATGCTCCTTACATTTGAGATTTCAATGAAAAGGTTTTATGCCTTTTCAGGTTCGACAATGTCCGGATCCCCAGAGAGAATTTGTTGAATTCAGTTGCTGATGTTTCTCCTGACGGGCAATACCAGAGCTCAATAAAAGACCCAGATCAGGTAATTATCTTCTTCATTACTACTTGCATATTTGGCTAGTTCTTCTTTTGTAGCTTGATTTATCAGATAAAAACCGGATTTTTTTTTTCCTAATCTGGACTGAGATTATCTAAATGCTCTTACATTTGTTTTGTTTCAGAGATTTGCAGCTTTCTTGGCTCCTTTAACATCTGGCCGTGTAACAATTGCATCCAGTGCAGTGTACTCTGCAAAGGTAATAAGTTTAATCTTGGTTTTGATTTCCCTGGGAAAATATATGTTGCATACTTCTGGGGTCAGGGATGGCAGGTGGCTCATACAAAACTAAATTGATATCATTTCATTCTTCTCCTATCAGATTGGTTTAGCAATAGCTATAAGGTACTCATTGTCAAGGCGAGCCTTCTCTATTAAACCAAATGAACCTGAAGTCCTGTTGTTAGATTACCCAAGTCATCAACGGCGTCTATTGCCTCTCCTTGCAAAGACGTAAGCATTTCAATAATTGGTATTCTTAACACTGAATTTTAAGGAGAGAACCTTGGGATATAAACTCTTACATTGCACTTCCATTAGGAAGAATGTAGTATGTGATAAACTGATAATGCCATTTCCATTGCTCTCTTGGATTCTCATCCATCATTGGAGAAGTTATATGTTGATCAAGTCCTTACTCGTTGTCTTGCATTTTCGTTCTGCAATTGCAATACATGATTGCTTGTGTTTATTTCTAGTTTTCTTCCTGATGAGAAGCTGTTCCATTGCATGGTGAGTCTAGCTTCATTGATTTAAATAATCATTAATTTGTTTTTTTTTTCCCTTTGTGAGTACAAAAGGGGTCAGTTGATGCTGTGTTATGATACTTATCATACTTTTAAGGTGTACATATGTCAGTAGAATACCTCTGGTAGCATTTTGTTATGTGAATCGATTTAGATGTAGGTGTTGGATTACTGTTTGTGTTAACATATCTAACAATTCTTCCCAATTTTTATCTGTTCTCAAGATTAAGTTGGAGTTTGGCTGCTGTTGCAAGTGTTTAGTTACATTCCATAGGAGTATTAGTTATTCTGCTTATACAAGTGTCCTAATACCTTCAATGGTATTTGGTATGTGAACTAGGTCAACAAACATAATATTGGAAGTACTTCTAGTTTTTTTTTATTTTTTAGTGGTTTTGACTCATATTGTTGTTCTTCTCTTCTTTTTTTTTAGTGGTTTTGACTCATATTGTTGTTCTTCTCATTGCTCTCCTTTTTTTTTTTTTCCCATTCCTTCCTCTGCTACAGATATGCTATGAGTTCAGCTGCAAATTATTTGAAGATAATTTATGTGAATAGAACACCTCAGTCAATCAAAACCATTCATGTTGTTTCAAGCGCATTCAAGGCAATTCTCACCTGGCACAATATGCGAACACTTCAGGTCAGAAACATGAATTCTACATATTCATTGCATTCGTGAAAAATGGTTTCACCAATGTTTAATTATTGTTTATTTTAGGAATGTCGGGAAGCTTGCGGAGGACAAGGCCTGAAGACTGAAAATCATATAGGTCACTTCAAAGGTGAATTTGATGTGCAGTCCACTTTTGAAGGGGACAACAATGTTCTGATGCAGCAGGTAATACAAAAATGGCCTCACCAATGTTCAATTATGTATTCTCTTTAACAACTGCAACATATCAGTTTCAAATATATATGAAGGTGGCCTGATATAGTATATGCATAAATTTGCGATTCAAGTCTTTTTATGTGTGTTCATTTGTGTGGCATAGAGAATTTGTCAAACTCTAAATTACCTGCTTCCTTTAGACAAATTTATTCAGTATTGTAGGTTGAATCCTAATCATACTCCTGGTTTTTTGTGTTCATTATGTACACTCAGCAACATCAAAATGTGACTTGTCTATTTATTTTAAGATTTGAGTTACCTATTTTTAACTCATTTCAAACAATAACAAAATGTTAAGAGTATAATTATTCTCAATTTACGAGTTAAATTTTTAATATAGGTTAGCAAGGCACTTCATTCGGAATATATAGCAGCTCAGAGGAAAAATAAACCTTTCCAAGGATTTGGGTTGGAACACATGAACAAGCCTTGCCCTGTCATCCCTTCTCAGCTTACAAGTTCTACACTCAGGAGCAGCCAGTTTCAAGTAAGCTAAAATTTGCTTCCTAATTGCTATTTTAAGTAAGTTGTTGAAATTTGTAATAATATTGCTATCCTGTTGGCCATGTCAGATGGATGCATTCTGCTTGAGAGAGAGAGATCTCTTGAGTCGTTTTGCTGCGGAAGTGTCACAGCTTCAGGCAAAGGGAGAAACTAAAGAGATAGCCTTCATGCAGGTGAGGATACTTTTCTGTTACCTAACTTGCCACCTGCTTCTCATCCTGTATCTCATCTCTCTCTAATTTCTGTTTTGGTTTTACCACACCAGAGTTACGAGCTCGCAGAAGATTTAGGTAGAGCTTTCTCAGATCGAACAATATTGCAAATCTTTATTGAGGCTGAGGAAACTGTATCTGCTGGTACTTTGAAGGTAAATCTGAGCAAATGTTATATCTATCTTCAGCACTATCCGCTTCTGACCTTAAACCAATTTGTGATAATCCAGATACCGAAATTCGTGGGATAAATAAAGGGCATCAATTGTGTGACTGATTAGGACATAAGTTAACAAACTGTTGCAAGAAATAGATCGTAAATGAGATTGATAAAAAAGGTACTAGGTGTATATGGAAAATGAAATATACTATTTAAGAAACTTGAAGCACTGGGTTTGCATGCAGTTGGGCATTAGCGTAATACTATAATTTGTTAATATATGGAAATTAATGAAAAGGTAAAACAGATATGGTTGTTAAACTTGTGCACTTGCTTCTTCTGCAGAATGTCGTTGGTCTGTTGAGATCAATGTATGCCTTAATCTGTTTGGAAGAGGATGCTGCTTTTCTCCGATATGGGTACTTATCAATGGACAACGCTGCTGCTGTGAGGAAAGAAGTGATGAAACTCTGCAGTGAACTAAGACCACATGCACTCGCCTTGGTCAGTTCCTTCGGTGTTCCTGATGCTTTCTTGAGCCCTATAGCATTTGACTGGATCGATGCCAATTCTTGGTCTTCAGTACACAAGTAATTTATGTTTCACACTTCCTCTCATTATTGTTGGATCAGAAGTAATAACGCTCACAGCTATCTGCTTTCAGCTCACTTGTAATAATAATAAGAAAAGTGCATAACACTTGATATCTAAATTGTGATGAATATTACTTAGTATAGAACTGTTTATCAATAAATTTGGGGTTTTCTCTTTGCAAAATGAACAAAAATCTGCATAATTTAGTTTGAGGAATTTATTGTGAAGTGTTTGTTGGTGCTCTGATCTTGGATGGGGGTTTCCTGTGGAAAAGGAAACTCATTAGTGATTTGATGCTGTGGTTTGTGAGCAAACATGTATTTGCTTCCAGCACAGAATATGAGAACTTCAGCAAGGTAGCAAAAACGACTTGATATACTTATAAAGGCAATCAACAAGTAAAATATGGTCTGTACATTCAAGTTGCAGAGAAGAATAAATAACTTCAGCAGATAAGAGAACTGTGGTTTATAAGTCCATGTTTTCAATGGTGTACCATCTTCTTCTTCGAATTCGGATCTACCGGTGAATCCTTTGTTACTTTTCCCTTGGGACCCTTTTTTTTCATTTACTTTCTTGAGTTGTAATTTATATAACGCATAAGCATTAGAGTTGTTACTGATCTCATACTCATATAAATGCCACTGGAAACAGCCAAATGGTTGGGGGTCCAAGAAATAGGACTTCTTTTGTCCCCCAAATTCCGTCATCAATAGCTTTCTTGATTCATGCCAACCACGTCCACTGTGATCCGGCAACGATCTCTGCTTCCTTCTTCCTCTCTCAAAAGCTCTTTTATGCTTATCGAAAAAGAGCCACTCTCTAACTGTTTCACCTTCAAGTAAAGTAACATCGAATAGATCTACAGTATCAAAACAAGAGAGTCAATTAGACAACAAGAAAACAAGAGATTCAAGCTCCAGAATGCATATGCAAGACAACAAGAAACCAAAACAAAACAGGAAAAAGACAAAAAAAGGCATCATTACCAGTGGCGTTCCATGGAGTTTTTGCGGTAACAGCCCCTTCACATTTAGGAATACCTACCTTCTTACCCTGTGCCTTTGCATTGGCAGCAACAAGCAGTAAACTATCCTTCAAATGAATACCCCCAGGTCGAACAACTGGTGTCAAACCAGTAGACTCTTCACTTAAGGACAGAGTAGCATGAAAGCTACTGCAATAGTCTCGATACCACTCAGATCCTAGAGCAGGCCTTAAACAATCCCAAAGCGCACATTTTGGCCCCATGAAAGCAGATGGTGGAGGGCGGATATATGACAGAACGCTGGGTTCAGCATCCTCTTGACATTCTTCAGTAAAATCGGCACCCACGAGATGCCCATTCTCCGATTCTTGGTACATATCCATCTGTTGGTAATCTAGTAGTGTAGTTGAATCTGGAATACTGATCTCTGCGTTGTGCAAACCTGTGTTGTGCAAACTGATCTCTGGTTTCAATGGTGGTTGTTCCGTTAATGCACTAGCGGCATCATCCTTGTCGCACACTCGTAACAGATGGTCTAACGATCCGATACTAATACCCTACACAACTCCAACCAAAATGTATTCTGATGCACATCAACAGTTATTTCATCAGGGCTTTTTTTCTAATAAACAATGAAAATTAAAGAAATAAATAGTTAGTGTATATGAATTGTTGGTACAAACAAGTAATGAAGAGGCTGGGGAAAAGGAGCTGAGCTCAGATTTCCAATCTCGGAGTATCTCAAAGACTTGCTCTTCCAACACCAAAATATCATTGGCCTGACCCTCCTCCCTCCTAGCAGCTTGAAGGTTGGAGATCGTTGAGCCGGTGCTTCGTATTGTCCAGCAAGAGCTGGTACGATGCAGAAACACATTCGCTCGTTGAATCAATCGGAATCGACCCCATTACTCCTAATACTAACTAATCAAAATGAAAAAACCCAAATGTCTAAACTGCAGTATGGCTTAAGAGAAAATATAGAAAAGAAAAATGAAAATAAATACAATTTTCAATTATATATCATTTTTTTTTTCATTTGGGATAAGAGAATGAAGTTTTCCAGTCAAGCAATCGAAAGAATAATCTTCCCACCAAAAATCCAATATTTCTTAAAAATCCAATACAAAACCACAAGTCCAGAACCGATCAAATCTAACATGAAAGCAAATGCAAAAACAGACACAGATATGACATGAAAGAAAACAGAACAAATAAAAGAAAAAGCAAACCAAAGATCAAGCCAATTGTATATGATCAGCTTCAAATTTCATTGTTTAAGACATGAAATAAAGATCTAAGATTCAACCAAACTAGTCCAATGCAACTCTTTAGCCTCTACTTAAGTTGACATATTCAAAAATTTCATTGATCTTATACATATAACACAAAAATGAGACTCAAAGATCGATTTCCTGGGACTTCAACACTGTTTTGATCGACAGGATCAAAATATTTAAAAACAGCAGAAGAAAAATAAAATGCAACGCAAGATATGAAACACTGAAAACGATAACATGATCTGTTGAGGCTTGAGGCTTGACTAACCTGAAAAAAAATTCTCACGAAGGAAGCCAAGCCACGGGAAAAGTTGAAGTGCAAGACCTAAAAGAGTGAGATTGTTAACATAATCTTATATTGAGTGTTGAGTCTGGACTTGCCATAATCTGAGAAAAGAGAGTTGGTACATTAACATATTAACATGCCTTCTAGTTCCCGGGCAAATAAAAGCCGGGACTCTTTCCGGAAATCTTTATTTACAATTATTTATAATTATACCCACAACAACTTCTTTGTTTTGAACTCTCTTCGGTCTCTTGACAGTCCTTTTTTTTTTTTTTAATACAAAATTATATTCCAATTAAATTATATAACTTAAAATTTTGATTTAAATTTGTGACTTCAGCTTTCAGTCATATATTTTCTCAAAATCCAATGATTGAAAAGATTAGGAATAAATGATATCACTACGAAAGAAATAATATATAAGAGGTTTATATTGTTCGATGTCCCATTCGTCTTGTATTATTTATTACTTATTATAAACGGTTTTATAACTTTTTATGGTATCTAAACGGTTTTATAACGATACAAAATCAATATAGCGTAATTGTATCAATCTATATATTCATTTACTAACCTTTCAATAATTATGACCTAATATTTATACATTTTTTAGCTAATAATTCAATAATTTCGATCTAATATATCCATACATTCATTCTTTTTTATCGTTTTATAACAATTTTGTAACTTTTTATGGCATCTAAACGGTTTTATAACTATACAAAATCAAGATGGTTTCATTTGCTAATAATTCAATAATTACGATCTAATATATCCATACATTCATTCTTTTTTATCGTTTTATAACAGTTTTGTAACTTTTTATGGCATCTAAACGGTTTTATAACTATACAAAATCAAGATAGTTTCATTTGCTTATCATTCAATAATTACAATGTAATATATCTATAAATTCATTTGCTAACTATTCAATAATTACAATAGATTGTAATTATTAAATAGTTAGCAAGTGAATTAGATTGTACTTATTGAATACTTATCAAATAAATGTACAGAAGTTCAAATCACAAAATTTAAATTTAAATTAATAAACTCATTGGATATTCATATTCATTACATTACTTGATTAATTTATGATTTAGAACATTTTTTTTTAAAGTAACATATCCAGCATATTTTTTTATCCGGTTTACTCTAATAATTAAATACTTTTTTTTTTTTTTTGAAGATTATTAAAATAAAAAAATAAAAAATTCATGTCATGTCATTACTGATATATTACAACATAATTAAATTTCAAATAAGGTCTCTTGAGCTTTAATTACACAAAATTCATTAGTTTAAAAACTTATTGAAATCTCTCTTGAAATCATAAAAATTGCCTAAAAAAATGTCAAATTTTATAGGAGAAGTAGGGAGTAATTACTTTCATTACTTGATCTTATTTGCATAATTCATTTTTAAGAAGATAACCATACAAGATTGATATTTGATATGTGTATATTAAAATCTGATTAGGTGAAGTTCCAATACCTTTTGTTATCTAAATTGATCATTATTAATTAAGATACGTTACAAAAGTTTATTACAAAACATTCTGTAGAATAAAAAAGATTCCAAAAAAATAAAAAAATCGACCTTTTAGTATAGATTTCACATGAATCTGACTAAGACAAAAAAATTGTTTTTCCAAATGTTATCCTTCGAAAGGATTGTCAAGTTGTAAAATATAGTGAGTCTTTGTTGTTGATAATTAGCTGCAAGAGTTCCCAGATCATTTGTTTGGAAAATTCTGTTCTCAGAATGTTTCAGTTTTCGGCAATTTTCTGCAAAAACAAGCAAACAGAGATTGAAGGAGAATACTAGGTCTTCAATAGCCAGTCATTTTTGCTTCATTGTAGTTCAAGTAAAAGTGTATTCCACAGAAACAATCAAAACCAATGGAATTCAATATTTTTACATTCCCCAGACAAGGCTGGTAAGAGTTTGAGCTCTACCTGATTATTTGCAGCCACTAAGCGGACTTTGCTTTTTCATCTTCGGTGTGATGAGGGTGCCTAAAGTGGAATAGACCACTTAATCCGCGTCCTTTAGAGAGTTCTTCCAGCTCTTCAAGTTTGTGTTTAAGAAGCTCAACTTCTCTTGCTATATCATCATCTCTTTGCTTCATTGCCTAAGACAGTGCATAAAAGATTTACAGAATTATACAGCCAGCAGAACATGGGTGGTACTTTCTAATTTACAATGTGCCAATAACACCATTGTCAAAGGAAAAGAAACACTCGCACGAAAATATAGTACAGGAACCATTTGAAAGATTCTTAAGAAAGTCATGCATATAGAAGTTCTAGTCATATAATTGTTGCAGCACTACATATCAAATAAAAGCACTAAGATATACCTCTAACTCCTTTCTGCGTTGCTCCTCTTTTCTTGCTTCGGCTCTAGAACTTCTTTGCACCTCAAAAACAACAGCAACTCCAGCAACCTAGAGAGACCGAATGGGATGTTAAAGATAATGGAATGAATCAGGCTTCTCAATCTTATGCTGTATACTCTGATTCAAAGCCAGATGATGCAAAGTCGGCTGATAGTCTACTACACAAATATTCTGGTCTAGCTATGCGTGTGCAGAGTAGCAACATTAGACAAGCAATCACTGGAAAGAATCCCATCAGCTGTATTGATAAAGTTAGTTAGAAAATCTGTTAGTAATCTGCTGACATGGCAGTTTGTATTAATTATTGTTAGAATCAGTTCTCACGTGAATCAGGTGTTGTATAAATTGATCATCTTCTTTCAGGATGATCATAACTTGTATTCATCTCAAATATTCAATACAGAGAATTCTCTAGAAGCCATTAATGGCGATTACATTTTCTCTACATTGCTCATGATAAGTTCTCTTAGAACTTTTGTCAAACACATGGAAGTCTTTTCTTTCATCTTCATTTCTTCTTCTGATCTTCTCAGATTCTCTTCATTTTCACATGGGAATCATACAGGTTACTTAGCATGTAAACTATGTATGCAGAGTACAACAGGTGGAGTGAGATAAGCAGTGAGACTAATGACAGACCTTTTTTTATTTTACAACAAAAACAGAAACATTCACGAAAAAGTATCGTGTCTTTGGTTTTGCAAAGCCAAATTCTCAGAAGGAGAAATTTCCTATAAACATAGTCCTCATCCTCGAGCGATTGCATTTTACAAAGGTACTTGCCAGCCACACCCAAGGACAAACCCCTGCATCAGCTAACTATTAATGCTATTGCTATTTCAAATTGGTATGTGCTCGTAAGTGAAACTATTCCAATGTCATTGTTAACTTCAACTCCTACAGAGCCCCATACAATAGTGAACAAGTCAGAATCTCCACCTATTCTAGTCATATTGAAAATCTGCACTACCTACTCGTTTCTGAACTTAAGTTTTTGGTGGTCACCTTGGATTTGCCATAACTTCAACTTTAGAACAGTTATGAGTTTTTGAACAGGGATTCCTCCCCAATTCCCAAACTCTGGATAGGGTGTCAGGAACGACCCAATCCCAGAATATTTAAACCAGCCAGTGATGGCCAATCCGAACTATCGTTTTTAATTTTCTTAAGGTTAATTTGATTCTTGTCCAAGCTTAGTAGCAGTGAAAGCAAGAAGCTAAGTGGGATCACTATCCTTAATCCAGTTGTCTGAGCGCTATCAAAGGTTGACAGGGTGAGGTATCTCCTTTTGACAATGTGAAGTTCTTACTGAATGTCACCTGTAGTAATGTGAAAATTGGATAGGCATTTTAGGATCACTTAATATTCCTCTTCGATAGGAGCAAAAACTATCTCTTTTATGAGTGTCTACTTCAGCAAAAGATATTCTCCAGAAATGCAACCCTAAAAAGCATATCAAGCGTACCCCATATTATTTGAACATGTTTATCCTATATTCAATGCTCCAATCATTAACTCACATGTTCACCGGAACTGTATGACACAGAACGGAAGCATATTAACTCACAATCCAGCCACAGCAAAAGTAGTCCATAAAACACTTGTTTATGACCAAAACCCAAAATCACATATCCATTATTCCATTAACCATCAACAAGCAAAACCACTGTCCACTAGCATTCTAAAAAGATTCTTCCATGCTCTAATAACATGGGCAGCACTCATACATACGAACACGGATATGACACCTAAAGAGAATCGTAAACCACACAACATTCTATAATTTCAGATTAAGACAGGAATTGAGATACAGCCTTACCGAGAAGACGAAGAGTTCACCGAGAAGATCAGCAGCAGCTTGGACAGCTTTCTCCTCATCGAGGGGGCGTACTGCAACATCAGTAGCATGACCATAAAGCCGTCTTTGCATATTAGTTGTAAATCGATGATTTGACTGATTACACATCACAACAAACACAACAAGATGTTCAAGTAAATTAAGAGAAATTATAATAGTATAGTCCACTTTAACACAATCATCCAACAAAATTCAATGCAAATTTTTTTTTTAAACAAAGGAGAACCTGGGCAATGTTGATGATTAACTGGCGGAATCTGGGGTGCAAGCCAGCTTCTTTCTTGAGACGATTGGCAAAGGGTTTGCATATGGTTTTGAGTGCGAGAGTTCCTAGCTTAAATAATGGTAGGATCATATCTCTCTGTCTCTGTGTGCTGTGTTTTTTTGGGGGGTTTTGGTTCTGCAGAGAGCGATCACATACGAGTTGTTCGACGTTTTGACTCAGAGAAATGGGAGGTTGATTGCGTGTGTGTAAGGAGAGAGTAACAGAAAAGCAGAGTGCTGCGAGTGTGCACACAGCTTTTTCAACATGATGCTCTAAAGATCATCAAAGTCTCAAGGAAAGGAATGCCAAGCAAACACTGTTGGAAGTTGGAATGTGGAAGACAACTCGTTTTGGTTGCACTTGGACAGATGGAATATTTTTCTTTTCGGCTTCAAAATTACATTTGCACGAATAATTTCTAACTGGCATTTTTAGACATCATAAGTGTGGTGTGTCATGTGTGTATACTAATGACACTTTGATCCCTAAATCACACTAATGACACTTTGATCCCTAAGTTTTAGGTAACATCATTTTTTGTATGACATATCACATATGTATAATCAATCTTACGGTCTTTAACTTATCAGAAATACATCATCAAAATAGTCCGTTAGTCAACAAGTCAGTGAAACATAACAGAAATCATGAAATCTGATTTTGGAACTAAAGTATGGGTGTGCACCAATTTTTTTCTAATGGGCATACATTTTAGACATACTTTGAATATAAGAGCATCTCCGATGTAAATATGCATTTGAAGAAAATTGAGTGTCACATAGGACAAATAGTTAAAAAGTTTAAAAAAACAGTCTCCAATGCAGTTATCTAACTTCAATATAGAGATGATGTGGAAAAAAAAAAGTTAGAGAATATGGGGTTGGTTTCTAATTCTAGATTCTCTCATAGAAATGCTGACTAGAATTTCTAACTATTTCCACCAATAATATTAAAACTCATTTAATTGTAAAATAAAATAGGAGAGAGAGTGTGTAATAAGGGTTAATATTAAAAACATCCCCTCACATTTGAACTATTATTGAATGTATAGTTACAAATGCTTTTATTTTAGAAACCTCCCCTATGAACTAACACCGTTAGTATTCTATTTATGTTGACTGAGTTTGATTATTACAAATTCTAAAATAACAAAATTACAAATGAGCTAAAAGCATTAAAAATGAGTATTTTGCTTGGATTTATAAAAAAGACAAATAAATACATAAATAAATACATATTCTGGTTTATTTTCAATGATTTTGGTTCATTTGTAATTTTATTATTTTTAGGGATAAAATTGTCCACAAAATAGCTTCTCCTTTGCAAGTTAACATTCCCGCATTTTATATCATTTTATTAATTCATGTGGGGGGTATAAAGGTCAATTCATACAATTGAAGCTTAAATAGAGACATTTTAGACTTTTTAATAATCAAACTCAGTCAACACAAACGGAATGCTAACGGTATTAGTCCATATGGGAGGTTTCTAAAATAAAAGCATTTGTAACTACACGTCCAATAATAATTCAAAGGTGAGGGGAGGTTTTTAATATTAAACCTTGTTTTATTATGATTGGTAAAAAAAATAGATGCATATTTGATTTTAGATAATTGCATTGGAGATGTGAATATGCATTTCTTTAAATTGTTTTCAAAAGTGGGCCTATAATAAATAGAAATGTTGATGTGTCATTATTTAGAAACTCAAAAATACATATTTACATTGGAAATACTCATATACATCATCACACTTTTTACCATATAAATAACATAACTTCATTAAGCTCAAAGTCTGTTTAAAACGTGTGTCCATCGAATAAAAATTGGGGTGTACACTGAATTCTGAAATGATGTAAGCCTAAGCATAACCCAAGAAACAGACATAAGTTGAACAATGTGTTTGGACCTTTGTGGGTATCATCTCTTATGGGCTAATTCAGCTAAGGCAGCATTTTGTGAGGCCCTTCAAGGTGCGTTAGGTACCGAGACGAGACAGGATAGGATGGGGATGTGACGGGACATAACAGTTATTTTGTATTATGTTTAGAATATCTGGGACAAAACTATTAATTGTACTGTTATACGTTTAGAATGGTTAGGACCGAACGGGACAAAAGGTTCAAATGACCAAAGTGCTCATATTATCCTGTCTAATGTTTATTATAACATAATAGTGACAAATAAGACAGAACAAGTCAGTATTTATTTGGTTTTATTAAATAAATATATTTATAGATGTTTAACAAAAATAATAATATTGTGATTGAAAAATATTGTTAATTAATAATTTTACAAGATTATTATTGACAATTTCTTCATCTTTGATTGAGATGGATGGTTGGGATCAAGTTCTCTATGCAAAAAAAAATTTTAAAAAAAAATCAACTTTTTTTTTTCCCCTAAATGGATCAAGTTCATTCATTCAAATTTTTGTTTGCAACATTTACAGTAGAGAAATCTATATGTATAATTTTTACATAGACCGTTAAATTTTAAAGATAGAGCGTGATAGAACAAAATTTAAAGTAATCAATATAAACTCTTTGTACCCATATTCATGATATTGTAGATTCTAGTGTTGTAACTTTTATTGACCTGTTAGTGTTATACCGAGACGATTACTCCTTTTAACATACTCAAAATCTTAGTAAAAGATTTTTGTTTATTATTGTGAACGAATAATATTTACCATAAAATCACATAAACATAGGACGTTGGTGATCAAAGAGAGTTTTTAAACTCTGATAAACTAAAAAATGAACATAGACACATAAATTGTGTTTGAAATTTAATTTTGATCCAAACCCATCCTAAGTTCTAACAAATCATACTAATGTTACTCCCTGAGAACTTGACCACGATGACTCGAACTAATCTAAACCTTTGCTATGCTGAATAAGCGTTCTAAATTTTAATATTAAGTCAACGTTTCAAATAACTATACGGACATTGAAGAAAGCGACTAAAACTTGGGTACATCCGATGTACAGTGTATCACCCACCCGGATGCTACCAAGTCAGCAACTTCTGGCAACATCTGGCAGCATCAGGGTGGGCGATGCACAGTGCATCACACTGCACCCAAGACTTTCTCAAAGAAAGTACACATCTAGGATCCAGCACGAGAAATATATGTATTTAGCTGTGCCCCAATTTTCAATATTTTTATCTGCAGACATCAATGGTCGGCAATAAAATATAAACTGGGACCTTTTTCTTTTGCTTGATGTGGTAATTAGAAAGATTTAGGGAATCTGATAATTATAGCATACGACAAGTCAATGTGTATACATCATCTAATTGACATAATTAGAACATTTTTAACATGAATCATGTGTATAATTGTATAAATCATTTTCGCTAATCAGTTAGATTCTTATCTTTATTTATTTATTTTGAAAGAGATTCTTACCTTTATCTTGATAGATTAAAAAAATATATATAGATAATTTTAGTGTATGGACGGTGCAAACAATGAAATATATTTATGGAAAAAAAATTTAAAAAAATTCAGGTATAAAAACTAATTGTTTCCGATTTTTTTGAAGATAAATCATTTAAAAATAGGGAAATATAAAAAAAAATAGTTCTCAAATCCAAAAAAAATTCCAAATTTTTACAAAATGTGTATTTTAATTTTCTTAGGATGCATACAAAAAATCAAATCAATATTAAATATATTTCTTGTAATTTCATCAAAGGTGCTTAAAGTGATTGCAAAAGTCCTCATTAGAAAATTACCCATATATATATATTAGAGTAATGAACAAATTACACCAAACTCTCCTAAGGTTTGTTTTTTTACACGCGGAAACAACTTTACCGTTAATTGACACTGACCTCCTCTTCCATTAGGGTTTGACCGTTAAGTGTGACAGTTGACCGTTAAAAAAAAATGATAAAAGATATAAATACCCATGATTTACCAAAAATCTAAAAGAACTATGGCACATCATGCAAGCGTTTTTTCATTTGCTGTTTTTCGGCAATAAAAATAAAAATAAAAATGAAAACAATGTTTTTGGTTTCAATTTCGAATTCTGAAAATGCGTCTGGTAGCATATATCGAAAACTATATTCTAAAAATGAAAACGGAAAAAACGCGTTTGGTAGCTCAACCGAAAATATCAAAAATTGAAATACCAATTTTACATTTTGTTTGATATTATAACAACTATAAAACAAATTGGTTAAATAATTAACCAATATAATATTCTTTTTTAATTGTAATTTATAAATTCTCCTCCATTAACAACAATTTTTCTCTACACCTGAACACGTAACATCAATTTTTTTAGTAGATAGCAAGATAATATATAGCACAAGCTGAGGAATGTGGCTTCAATCAGCTAAGAGTTGTATCTCAATATGATCATGAAAAGAAAACAAAAGTACAAATCATCAATTTATCTTGCAAATTCAATTAAGTTGAGCTTACCTTTTCTTCCTAATTAGGCTTAAAAGTATATCAGCATTATGACTCGATATCAAAAATTGGGATGGCAGATTACAACTACTTGAACCAGCAAAAGGCAACTATTGATTTGAATTAGATTTTTTATTCGACAAGCAAATGGACCAAATTTCTTCAAAAATGTAGATTGTTGTTCATGGTCTTGCCACAGAGATCATTAAATAGAAATTATACCCAAGCATATACTGAAAGCTTTATAAACCCATAAACAACCCCAGAAAATCAAAATCAAACACATATCACCATCATTCATTCATCAAAAACAAACCAAAAAAATAAATGGCACTAATTGTATTAATATTGAACAATCAATGAATCAAATTCTTCGCAATATAAACCCAAAAAATCTCCTAAGAAGTCCAACATCCAAGCTAGCCAAGGATCATCATTAATCATCAAAATCAGAGCAACAACCCCACAACCAAATCACCCTTAAAGCTAGAAGCACTGCCTATTGGAGGAACAGTAGGACCTTCGAACTCAGTCGGAGGAGCAGATCGGCTGCACGAAGGCCGGAGGAGGTGAGATCCGGCCTCCTCCGGCGACGCCTATCTAGCCCAGATTGTCGTCATCAGAGGAGGATCTCACCTCATCCGGCCTTGGAGGAGCATATTGGAAAAGAAGAAGAAGAGAGAATCAGAGGAAGAAGAAGAACAGTGATGGAGAGTCGAAGAAGAAGAAAAAGAAGCAGAGAAAAAAAAATGTGAGTTTTGAATTAAAAAAAAAGTGAAAAACATGGAAAACATCTAAAAGTTGTTTTTCAAAATTTTCGTTTTTAACACTGATTTTGTTTTTTGGTTTTTAAAAATAAAATGAAAAATGGTTAACGAACACAAATTCAAAATTGTTTTCGAAAAGTAAAAATGAAAACAGGCAAAAAGTTGCCTACCGGATAGCACCATAGCTACACCAGCCTCCCTGAGGTTTGCTCTTTTACACACATAAACAACTTTATTGATAAATGACACTCACCTCCCTTGCCGTTAATCAAAGTTGGTCAAATTAAATCGTAGACCAATTTTGACTATCAAAACTAAGGATTGCTTAGTCAAAATATATTTATAAATAAGAAAAAAAAAATTCCAAAGAAATAGAAGTAAAATTTTTAAGTTTTTTAATCAATAGAAAAAAAAAATTAAAAATAAATAAATAAATTAGGAAGGAATTGTGATTTGTGTTGTTGGTGGAACTATCGAAATGGCTCAATCTGGCTCAATCTCTCATGGAGGAGATCAAACAAATTAGAAAGGGATTGGGATTGTGATTTGTGTTGTTGGTGGAACTGGTGAACCGTAAAGGTATTTAAATTTTATTTTTATTTTTAAAATTTTAAATTTCTTATAAATTAGATTGGACTGTACATTTTTTTAATGAAAAATTCCATTTTTGTAATTCTTAATTTCAATTAATCTTATTTTTCTTTCCAAAAAAAAAAATCTTAATTTTAAAAACATTTGTTTTCACTTAATCTTCATTTTAAAATACTTATTCAATTATATATATAATGCTTCAAATGACTAAACTATCCTTAAGTTTGATAGTGAATGTCAAAATTGGTCTACGGTTTAATTTGACCAACTTTGAATAACGACAGGGAATGTGAGTGTCAATTATTAATAAAATTGTTTTAGTGTAAAAAAAAACCTTAGGGGAGTTTGATGTAATTAGTTCTTTTAGATTTTTGGTGAATCGGGGGTATTTTTGTCTTTTATCATTTTTTAACAGTAAACTGTCACACTTAACGATCAAACCCTAACGGCAAAGGAGATGATCATCAATTAACGGTAAAGTTATTTCCGTATATAAAAGAGCAAACCTTATAAGAGTTTGGTGTACTTCGTTCTATAGTAATAATAAGGGGTCGTTTGTTTTTTTCACTTAAAACTTAATGGGTCTGAATTGAACTAATTAAGTTTTTTTTTAAGTAGTCAAACAACTTAAAAATATCAAAAAACAACTTAAAATAAAAAGTAATAAATCCTGACTTTTAACTTAATTCAAAATCACTAGATTACAATTAAAATATTCTCTTCAAAGTCTATCCTCCCAAAGAAAATATATTTCCAAATTTATCTTAATTTGATATGGTGTAGATTTTTTTTTTCTTTTAACATATTTATTTTTATTATTTTAAACAGGTTTTAGAAAAAAAAAAAAAAAAAAAAAAAAAAAAAAAACCCTAATTACTTATCATACTAAATTTTAGGGCTGGGCATGGTCTAGTTTGGTCTGGTTTCGACTAGAACCGGATCAAACCAAAAATTTCGGTCTTTTAAAAATAAGACCAATTTGGACCATTCTTTTTTTTAGACCAAACCAGACCAAATTATATTTATTCGGTACGGTTTGGTTCGGTCTAACGGTTTTTGACTTGAATTCCAAATGCTTGACCATTTAAAATATATATGTCATGATAAAGTAAGCAATTAACAAACATGCAAGTTACCATTATGTATGGTTCACCAAACTAAAAAAAGCTAAAAGAGTAATAAAAATAAAAATAGAGTATTGTGTAGAATTTCTGGAAGAAGAAAAAATAATAATAAATAAAATCACTTGCTATTGCTATAATCATGACAATGAAATTGAATGTATAGAAGTTAAAAAACTTTTACAACTAAATCATGAAAATTGCACTAATTTAGTTTAATATTATTAATATTTTTTATTATTAGTGATAACTTTGTAAAATAATGGAAACAAATTAAAATCTTTTACCATCCCATGCTTGGAATTTTATTTGTTAATAGAGGTTTTCATTTTGTATGAACTTGTACGGTTGGTGTTCGAAAAAAACAATATGAAATAATAAATTTGGGTTTTCGACTTTAACTTTTTATTTTTAAAATTTTATTAAAAAGTTTTGGGTGTAGCATATAATAATAATACTAAAAATATTCGGTTTACGGTCCGGTCCGGTCCGGGTTTAATACACTTAAACCATAGACCGGACCAAACCATATGGTTTTACTAAAATTAGAGTGATGATATTTGGCACCCCTTAAAAACTGTAACTACACCCCAAATTCATATATTTTCAAAATTCCAATATTACCCTCAAATTAAATTATTAAGATTTTAGTCAAAATATATTATATTTTTAACAACTAATTTTTTCTTCTTTTTCTGAATTTTTACTAACTAAATAATTGTCTATTTATAATCCCTAAAATGAAGAGGCAAACTATTGCAAATAGATTTCATGAAGCATTGGGTGCTACATCAGGCGATAGAGTTATGCTTGTGGCTGTAAGCCTGTACCCAAATCATTTGGGTGAATGATGAGGCTTGAGATTGAGACTCCTCATGCCTTGAATCCTCAACATACTTGTCAATCCAAAACATATCTGAATTTTTTTAAAATCCCAGTTGGGTGGATATTTTATAGATTACCACGATAAAGAGAAAACTCAAACCCACAAAAAATAAAAAATAAAATTACATGTAAAGAGATTTGAATGTGGTTTGTACTAGAAGAAACAGTATATAGATGAGTATTGGGATAGAAGAACTGAGTTAGAAAAAGAAAGGGAGGAGGAGCGGCTCTCTCTTGCAATTTTTTTTTATTATTTTATTAACTTTAGAATTTATTTATTTATAATATTTTTTTCAAAATTACAAAAAGGGCATATTTGGTAATGTGTGGGGTGTGCTTACGAAATATGTTCTTTTTTAAAATTTTGATGAGGTGTACATACAAAAGGGGTGTACATACAGATTTTCAGGGGTATAAATACAACCACTCCTAAAATTAACCCATACGGTTTTTTTAAAATAACAAAATCGGACCAAACCAAGCGGTTTGGTTTGATTTGGTTCGGTTTACGGTGTATGGGCTTTTTTGCCCACCCCTACTAAATTTTTTCAAGGATTGAACAATTGAATTTCTCTACTACCAAATCCGGGTAAGAACTCTTTATTTATTTATTTTATCTAACTATTCGTTTAGTGGTCAATAAATGTGTCTATCATATTGAGTATATTTCGTGGCTTGAAAATGTTATATAATATTTGTATATAAAAAAATTCAAGAACCTTTTTTTATTTGGTTTCCGGTGCATATGATCCAGGAAACCAAAAAAAAAGGTTCATGAATAATATACACCGGAAACGTGGACAACATACAAAATTGAACTTGAATTTGAACGTTTTTTGACAATTAATTGAATTTAAACTTTGTTTGCATAACATGTAAAATTATATTTTTTGATGAATTTTTTATTTTGTTAAATTAAACTTTGTTTGAAAAAAAAAAAAAAAAAAATCAAAATGTTTTAAAGAATGGTGCATGTTAATTTCTCTTACTGCCTCTGCATAACTGCATTATGCAATTATGCGTGTTTAACATGATTACAGAAATAAGTATCAACAATGCGTACCCTTTATATATCACCCATATTTCTCAAATTTTGGTGTCTATGTTGTAAATATAACAAATAACATATGAAATAAATAAGAGATAAAAGTGATGTAGAGAGACAAGAGACAAACAAAGAAACAGAGATGAGAGAGGCGAGAGAAACAGATATCTTTTGTATTGATTTTTAAGTGGGTGCTTCAGCTGATCACAACATTTACAAACGAGGAGCATAAGTCTTATTTATAGACTTCTACAAATGAACAAGCAAAGATATTATAGAGATATTATAGGAGATATTATGGAAGATATTTAGGGAAATATTATAGGAAGATATTATCTAATATCTGGTGGGTAGCAGGGAGGATGTATTTAGGTGTTGGAAATCCACCTTCTCACAACAGTCTAAATATTGAAATTGAGGGGAAAAAAATATCGTTTAGAACATCAGAGATGTATCCGGATACTTCTGAAAAATCGTGAAAAGATATGCATCAACAATGGATCGTATACATAAATCATGTCTACGAATCTTCTGAGAATTGTCAAAGGGGACATCAATAACCCTAATGTAATACGAATCATGAGTTATTGCATTAAAAAATTACTACCGAGTAAGAAGGAAATGCTGATCATTTACCAAACAACTTAAGAGCTTAGGATGGGAATGTAATGAAAAGATATTGTTTTGTATGAATTAAGAAAATGCTGATTAAGCAAAAATAATTAGGAGGGAAATGTATTATATTGCAAGACACGCACCACTTTCACTATCATATTATTAAATCTCAAAGAAATTGTAATGAATTGAAGCAAATTACTAAAATATAGAACCTACAAATTTGATTTAAACTAAGAAACAAAAATGTTAACCGAAAATTGTCACTTGGGGTGATTTTCCAATTAACAACTCTAGTGACTGAAATCGGGGTAGATCTCAGTCGGAGAGATATCAAGTAGTTCGATACCTATAGATTCTCAGTAAAACAAGTTAAAAACGATGATAATGGTGAATCAAAAATAATGTAGCAATAGGATCATATATAACTCTTTTTATTGATCGTCCCATATAATGAGAATACAATGGAGATTTTATATGGCTATATATGGTGATAGGGTTAAAACTCAGTTTGCGGTGGCGATGGAACTCTCGTGCATGTCGATAAGTGGAAAAATGTAAAGTAAGGTTCAGGACTCGAAATTGTGGTCCCCCTTTTGTACAATAGCATGTCGTATATATAGTTCCAGTGCTTGCTGAGCACTCTTCTAAATTCGGTCTAGTGACCTAGAGATTTTCGGGACGTTCCATGGCGATTGACGAGAAGATAGTAGCCTTCATTCTAGGAATCAAGCGATCCCTTATTTGGCGGAATTTGATAGAATTGACTTTGCTTTTGATTAGAACTCTTGAGTGGCAGGAATAAGTCGATTTCCCTATTATCAAAACGTCGACATCTCACTGTCTTTCTTTGTAGTTTGATCTTGGCATGCCTACTCTTATCTCAATACTTGGTAGTCCGCTAATCTTCTACTTGTTGCTTGGTCGGCCGGCTCTAGGAGGAATCGAGGTACATAGGCATCTCGCTTTCTACTTGATTATTATACTCAGTATAAATGTATCGGGATATCGGGATGCCGGATGGTAGCGGGGTACTAGAATCTTGCAATAGTGGAGTCCCTGGAACTTGGCTTCTTTGTTTCCCGGTACCTTTGAGTCTAGGAACCCTTGATCCTGATCTGGATTGGTAGGAGGTCGTACCTGGTCAATTTTAAAGGCGGAGTACCGGGATGCTCTTCTATGGTATCTTTCTATCTCGGTTATTCCCTAATGTTGATGGAAAATTCTTCTTTGAACCCCTGTCATTTTTGGTGGTTAACCAAAAAAATTCAGCTATTTATAATTTATTTTTAACCCGTGCAATGATTCGTGGAGTTGTCAATATCTTTAATCGGTTGCATTTTCACTCCACTAAATGAGAAAATCTTCAGTGCATTGGGTGTAATACTGCTGAATGGTGCATCCAATCACTGATAATGAAATATGGGGATGAATAACCTTATGTTAAAAACCTTATGTGGCAGCCACATATCTCATTTTCAATGGGTATACACCATTTAGTAGTGCACCAACTGGTCCAATTTTGCTTACCCCTTTTAAGAGGGGTAAGTAACCCCTCATGCGTTTGGATAAATTTAATTACCCCTCTATGGGTACTGTTATGTTTTTGAGAGGCACCCCCGAGCAAAAGTGAACTCGGTGGTGTAAACGAGTATGGAAGATTTTCTCCCACTAAATTATTATGTCCAATCACCACTTTATGAATTATTGCACATTTTTTAAGGAATGAATTATTGAATATTAAAATAATTTTTTCTTTACACCACTAATTGTTTTGTATCCTGTACACATGTTTCTTCGGATATTACTCTATATATATAGCTCCAAATTCAGCAAGTTGATATCAACAACAAAGATAGAAGTGTACAATAATTCATATATACAGCTAGCCTAGCTAAGATCATATGGATTATTTGGGGAATAACGGAGAGCATGATAATGAGCTACTTGAAGCTCAAGCTCATGCATGGAACCACATTTTCAACTTCATAAACTCCGGTTCTCTAAAATGTGCAATTCAATTAGGCATCCCAGATGTCATCCACAAACACTCCAAACCCATGACTCTCACAAAACTCGTCTCCGCTCTCCCAATCCACCCCTCCAAATCCCGTTGTGTTTACCGCCTTATGCGCATGCTCATCCACTCCGGCTTCTTCGCTCTCGAAAAAGTCCCCGAAAACGATGACCAAGAACAAGAAGGCTACGTTCTCACCAACGCTTCCAAAATCCTCATCAAGGACAGCCCTTTAAGCGTAACGCCTTTCTTGCTAGCCATGCTTGATCCTATATTGTTAAAGCCCTGGGACTGCTTCAGTACCTGGTTTGGCAATGACGATTCGACACCGTTCGAGACGGCTCATGGGATGACGTTCTGGGAGCATGCGGGGCACGAGCCCAAGCTGAACCATTTCTTCAATGAAGCGATGGCCAGCGATGCCCGGTTAGCGACGAGCGTGGTGATTCATAAGTGTAAGGATGTGTTCGAAGGGCTGGAGACGTTGGTGGACGTTGGAGGTGGGACTGGAACTGTGTCCAGGGCCATTTCCAAAGCGTTCCCGCACTTGGAGTGCATCGATTTTGATCTTCCGCATGTGGTTGCCGATCTCAAAGACGACGGCAATCTCAAGTTCGTTGGAGGAGATATGTTTGAGGCTATTCCTCCCGCAGATGCAATTTTACTAAAGGTACGCGTACATTTACTCATTTTTATTGTTCTTCAAAATAACATTTTAAGTGAGTTTTTCCTCTGAGCAAATTCCACCAAATTCTCCCCCGAGTGTTTGTCCTTTTAAATCCAGAAACAATTTTATCGAAAACTGATAATAGATACACCTCTCCAGCCCTCCTGTTGTTAGTCAACAGCCTTCAAAAATAATTGTTGACCACGGTCAAAATGTTTTTCTACCACAAACATCTCTAAATTAACTATTTTAATTTTAATTAATGTCACTGTGGTGGTGACATACTTCTTAATTTTTTTTTTAAATTTTAATTTTAAATCTATTACTCACTTGATAGCGATCATTATATTTTATTTACTATCGATGATGATAATCCATTACAAGGAAATATTTGACTGTATATGCTATCAGAAAATAGTTTATTTGCATATGCATGCTACAGCCTATTGTGACAGACTGACAGATATATATTAAAAAAGTACAATAATTTCTTGGAGATCTTTTTTTTTTTTTTTGGTGGGGGGATGCGGGCCTCGATGCCGGCCACATTAACTCCACCACTTTTATTTTTTAGAGCCTTATCATGAAGAAGATAATAATAATAATAATAATAAAGATGGAGAGATGCTTGGGTACCTCTGGCTTAAGAGCTGAGTTGGCATGTCAAACCAATAAAATTATACCATGTCATTATATTTGACAAAACCCACACAATAACTGCCACATAAGACAATTTTTTTTCCAGCAAACCTCTTCTCTTCTGTTCATGGCTGTCCTCTTCTTTTCTTCTATTTATGGCTGCTATCCAAATCTGCAAATCTTTCTCTTACAATCTTCATCTTCAATTTTTAAAACCCACCAAACTATATATTTTGGGTATTAGGATTTTTCATTTATATAAATCTGTTTTGTTTTTGATTTAGTGATTTAAACTTAACTTTTTCTTAAAAAAAAAATAAAAAATAAGAAATTAATCATCGGAGGGGGAAGCGGTTCTTCCTTTAGATAGGAGGAAGGCGAGTTCCTCCAGGCTTCATCACCTGAACCTTTTCAATTTTAAAATGATAAGGAAAAAAAAAAAAAAAAAAAAAAAAAAAACTAAATGGATTGAAAGTAAATTTCTTTGTAAAAGAAAGAAGAGAACGAAGCATGTGGGTTGTTGTATTTAAGAGATCCCATTTTTATTATTTGTGTTGATTATTGGAAGTGGAAGAGATAATTGGAAGTGGAAGAGGAGCTGTGAAATTGAAAAGAGGAGAGCAGGAGAGGTTTGCAGATGGAGGCGTGACCGCGTGAACCTGAAAGAAAAAGACCAATGTCCATGACATTTTATTTTTATTTTTTTGGGTTTATAAAATATTAGGATGTGGTGAAATTTGATTGGTTAGGCGTGACAACTCAGCTCTTAAGCCGGAGGTACTGAAGCACCTCTCATAAAGATGATGATGATGATACGAATTGAGCTTCAAAAAATAAATAATAATACGAATTGAGATCTAATGAATTAATCTGAATTCTATCTTAATATATATATATATAATGATTGAGATTTATTTTTTTGAATTTTTTCACTTTCATTATTTTTAAATTTACTATATCATCTAAGAAAAAATAATGCTTTGGTACTAACCGGTTAGTACAAAAAACACTAACCTCACCAATGAGATTGTAGCACGTGGCCCAATTTGTAAGATAAGTATAAAAAGTAAAAGAAAAAAGACCACGTACTACACTCTCATTGGTGGGATTAGTATTTTTGGATACTGACTAGTCAAAACCTAAACATTATTCGATGAGAAAAATGATCAGAAGAGCATAAGATTTGAATTTGAATATTACATCCTGGTTTATGCATTCGACCACTGAAATCATGTCATATGGCATAGAAAATACATTTGATTGGTAATCCATACCACATATTATGATAGGGTGCCGATATTGACACCCATATTTTATTAGAAAATTTAATTATAAAAATATCTCAATAGAAATTTACCTATGAGGACAAATTACTTTTAATTTAAAATAAATCAAATATTATATACACTCATTAATCACACTCATATCTTCAACTATATTTCTTTATTAAAAAAAAAACTAACCATAAAAAAAAATAATAATAATAAAAAAAAAAAAAAAAAAAACACTTATGATAAACCTTTATTAAACTCTAATTTTATATCAAGTATCAAACTTTCTCATCATCACGATTATTATATTGTTTTTGTCTTTCTTTTATGTATAGTTATGAACTATATCAATAAACATTTTTTTTTTTTTTTAATAATAGTAATAGATATCAACAATTTTTTTTTTTTTAAGATACCTATAGATATCAATAAGTTTTTTTTCTTAAGAGAATTTTGGATTGAAAATCTTTTGACCTCATATACGGTTCCACATATTCCCTTTTATAAGGCTTTTACATTCGAAATATTTCCAAAAGCAAATTGGACCATAATTAAACGAGGATTTTATTCCAAAAATAATAATATTATTTTTATAAATTGGGTGTGATATTAATTTAAAAGTGTTTATAAATAATATGTATTAAAATGAATATATTTATTTCAATGAAGGTACTATTAGTATTATGATGGGTGCTTATAGTAATATTTATTTTTAAAATTTTAGACATAGGTGTACTTATAAGTTTTATGGGTGTCAATATCCGAATTGATTATGATATTATTGGATATAGTGTATTGAAGATTTTTTCCTATTTACATAAGTAACTTGGAGTGATTTTGAAAATAAAAATAAAAATTGTATATATATATATATATAGATAAGCTTTCTAGTACAGGATCCTGAATTGTAAGAAATTTCTAGGATCCCAGCATTGGCGTTGAATTGGATCCAACAGCCAAAAAGTACACACGAAGAAAAAAAAAATAGGAGAGAGAGAGAGAGAGAGAGGAGGTGGAGCCATGACAGTGGAAAAAAAGATGAAAGAGAAGAGATTTTAATAACTGGTGGGCCTATGACAGTAGAAAAAGAGACTCTGGTGTACAAAATCGTGTCAAAACTTGTGTCAAAAATTGTGTCCTCCCGATCCTTCCCCATATATATATATATATATCCTATTAAGAATTTAAGATATGTAAAATTTTACTTAAAATGAATTTCCCAATTTGATAAAATCTTCATTTGATGATATTGGTGGTGAAAATAAAACAGTGAATTTTAAGAATTTAAGATATGTAAAATTTTACTTAAAATGAATTTCCCAGTTTGATAAAATCATCATCTGATGATATTGGTGGTGAAAATAAACAGTGGATACTACACGACTGGAATGATGAAGAATGCGTGAAGATTCTAAAGAAATGCAAGGAAGCAATAACGAGCAACGGCGGCAAGACAGGAAAATTGATTATAATAGACATGATGATGGAGAACAAAAAAGGAAATGAAGAGTCCATCGAAACACAGCTCTTCTTCGACATGTTGATGATGGTGTTGGCCACTGGCAAAGAGCGTGACGAGAAAGAATGGGCCATGCTTTTTCAGGAGTCTGGTTTCACTGACTATAAAATTACACCAATTTTAGGTTTAAGATCTCTCATTGAAGTTTACCCTTAATTAATTAGTAAGATAGCTTCTGGTTGCTGTAATTTCTGATTTCTGTTGAGTGTCTAGTACCGGTGTAGTGCGGATTGTCTTGCAATCTTGCATGCATGAAATGGTAAATTTAATGAAATAAGAAAGCATTTGATTCTGTGAAATTTTATGTTAATCACCATTGATTTCATTGAATTCATCAAGATTAATGTTGACTTTTGGGTAGACTTTCGGTTTCAAAGAGTTTTAAATAATAAAACCCCCTAACTCGGCTAAACCCTGTGATACTTAGGCTATGTTTGGTAGGGAGGAAAAGGGAGAGGAAAGAAATGGGTGGAGGGAAAAGGGAGGAGAAAATGGAGAAGTGTGTGTTTGGTATGGAGAGAAAAATGGAAGGAAGAGAAAAGTGGAAGAAAAAATGTGTGTTTGGGACCCACTATTTTGTTTTCTCCCCAAAAGTGGAAGGAAAAGGGAGGGAAAGAAAGGGGAAAGTTTTGGATAATTTAAAATTACAATTTTATTTTAAAAAATTTAATATATAAAATATAATATAATTTAAAACACTTTTAACATGAAAATAAGCTATTCTAAAACGGGTACTATAACAATCTCATTTTCTACGTCCCACAAGGCCCCAAATCAACCAGTATATCATAATTAAATTCACAAGTTCCAAGACATATCAAGTTTTCAAAATCAAATCTTTATTTTATTTTTTTATTTTTTTTCAATTTTTGGTAAGATTTGAATTGATAGGACTTCGATTTTATTTTTCTAATTTAAGCTTATCTTTCAAATATTATATGTATAAAAGTTGAGAAATGCTAATTATATATTTGCCATTAATGGTATGTTTTTCTTTATATAATCCATGACGGGTGTTGACAACAATGCTGAGAAGGATTAATTAAAAGCACACAATCTTCATCTTTTGATGTCAGTTGGCTAACTGGGCTAGTTGATTGAATATAATTATTTTGAAATGTCCCATATCTTATATATATCTCCATTTTCTTTTTTTTTAGACCATGAAATATCCCTCACTCCGATCAGCAACCGATTATTAACGAGTGAGACTAATCCCCGCTTCGGCCGAATATCTCCATTTTCTTTCAACATTATTAAAGGTAAGATATTTCTTTTCAAGAAAAAACAAATACACTTTATTAAATGTAAGAATAGGATGGCTCTATTATCATCCAAATAAGTTCTCACCTCAATAATATTTTAATGAAATTTTTTATTAAATATCATAAAATTACTTAAAGGTACATAATTGTATAATTGCAAATCCAAAATTACTTTTTACATCCATAAGTTGTACATCCAATATTTCTTGCTAGCCATGCTTGATCCTATATTGTTAAAGCCTTGGGACTGCTTCAGTACCTGGTTTGGCAATGACGATCCGACACTGTTCAAGACGGCACATGGGATGACGTTCTGGGAGCATGCGGGGCACGAGCCCAAGCTGAACCATTTAGTCAATGAAGTGATGGCCAGCGATGGCCGGTTAGCTACGAGCGTGGTGATTCATAAGTGTAAGGATGTGTTTGAAGGGCTGGAGACATTGGTGGACGTTGGAGGTGGGACCGGAACTGTGTCCAAGGCCATTTCCAAAGCGTTCCCGCACTTGGAGTGCATCGATTTTGATCTTCCGCATGTGGTTGCCGATCTCAAAGACGACGGCAATCTCAAGTTTGTTGGAGGGGATATGCTTGAGGTTATTCCTCCCGCAGATGCAATTTTACTCAAAGTACGCTTACATTTACTCATTTTTATTGTTCTTCAAAATAACATTTAAGTGAGATTTTCCAATGAGCAAATTGCACCAAATTCTCCCCGAGTGTTTGTACTTTTAAATCCAGAAACAATTTTATCGAAAATTGAAAACAATTTTATCAAAAATTGACAATAGACACACGCCCCTCCAGTCTCCAGCCCTAGCCTCCTGTCATTAGTCAACGGCCTTCAAAAATAACTGTTGACCACGGTCAAAAAGTTTTTCTACCACAAGCATCTCTAAATTAACTATTTTTAATTTTAATTAATGTCACTGTGGTGGTGAAATACTTCCTTTATTTTATTTTTTAAAATTTTAATTTTAAATCTATTACTCACTTGATAGCGATCATTATATTTTATTTACCATCGATGATATATGATAATACATTGCAAAGAAATAATTGATTGTATATGCTATCAGAAAATAGTTTATTTATATATGCATGAGATTGAAGGGATACCCAGGATTTTTTTGTTAAGGTAGGCTAAAACAAAACTACATATATAAACTCTCAATAAGAAAACATTGTTTTTATTCCATTCTCACTTGAAGTAGATAAACATCCTTTTTTTTTTTTTCAAAGTATGGAAGTATAATTTTTCTTACCTTTATAAATTATAATATAACACTAGAAATAATAAATTGTAGTTGAAAAATAAATTCATAAAAAAAAAAAAATAATAATAACAAAACACTAACTTAAAATTATAACTAACAAACACAAGGCTCTAATTTGTTAATTAGAAAAAACAAATTGTAACTAAGAAAAATACATGAATTAAAATAACCGAATATAAATAATATATCGATTAAGAGTAATTCTATACAATCTAAATAATTAATTTAAAATTCAACACAAATGATGTTGCAATTGAGTTGTTAGGTTGAATATAATTAATAATTGGAGAGAGAATTAATTTGGGATGTGTGATTGAGAGAGAGAGAGAGTGTGTGTTGAGACTTTGGACGTGAATGGGTGAGAGATAGTGTGTGTGTGTGTGATGTGAGAGAGGTGAGACCTGAGATTAATAATATTTTTTTTGGTAAAATTTCATATAAGTCCTATTTTTTTGACAATTTGTCTCTTTTATAAATATTTTTTAATATTTATCACTTTAATTTTTATTTTTTCTAAAACTCATCATTTTAGTTCATTTGACCAAATATTTGAAAGTAAACTATTTTAAAACCTGTGAAAGTACAATTTTACCCTTATTACTATTTAATTTAGTTAAAATGATTATTTTAACTTTAAATTAAAATGAAGAATAATAAAATTCTCAATAATAAAATCTTAAATAAATAGATTACAAAAAATAAAATAAAATATTTTAGCTAAATAATCATTTAAAGCTAAGATAATCAATTTAACTAAATAAAAATCCATTATGAAAAAAAAATACAAAATAAGAAAAAATTAATGGATTTTTTTTTTTTTTTGTAATCTATTTATTTAAGATTTTATTATTGAGAATTTTATTGTTTTTCATTTTAATTTAAAGTTAAGATAATCATTTTGGTTAAATTAAATAGTAATAAGGGCAAAAGTGTACTTTTATAGGTTTTAAAATAGTTGACTTTCAAATATTTGGTCAAATGGACTAAAGTGATGAGTTTTGAAAAAAAAAAAAAATAAGGACTAAAGTGATGAATATAGAAAGACATTTATAAATATGACAAATCACCCAAAAAATGTGACTTATGTGAATTTTTTTATTTTTTATTTTTTCTTGCAAAAGGCTGACCTGGCTATAGCCCAGGTCAGCCCCCCATTAAGGTCCGCCTCTGATGAGATTTATTTCTTTTAGTTTTTTTTCAGTTTCATTATTTTTAAATTTACTGTATTATCTCTAACGGATTGTGACGAGAAAAATGATCAGAAGAGCATAATATTTGAATCCGAATAGTAAATCCTGGTCTATGCATCTAACCACTAAAATCATGTCATGTGGCATAGAAAATACATTTGATTGGTAATTCATACCACATATTATGATGTTATTGGATATAGTATATTGAAGATTTTTTCCTATTTACACAAGTAACTTTGAGTGAGAGGAGGTTTCTAGTACATGATCCTAGATCGTAAGAAATTTCTAGGATCATCGGCCAAAAGTATACAGAAAGAAAAAGAAAATAGGAGAGAGAGAGAGAGAGAGGATGACAGATGGGTCCATGACTGAGAAAAGAGAAGAGATTTTAGTAACCGATGGAGCCATGGCAGTGGAAAAAGAGAGGAAGAGGAGATTTTAATAACCGGTGGACCTATGAAAGTGGAAAAAGAGACCGGTGGGCCCTACTTTTATTTATTTATTTAATTGATATTCATTTTAGCCATTTGATTGATTCAATCCGACGGCTATGATGGGATCCCGAAAATTTCTTACAATCCATAATCATGTACTTGAGAGCTTTTATACAGAGGAAATAGGGGTATATAGCACATTTTCAAAATGGATTTGTGATATGTATATCCTATTAAGAATTTAGGATATGTAAAATTTTACTTAAAATGAATTTCCCAGTTTGATAAAATCTTCATCTGATGATATTGGTGGTGAAAATAAAACAGTGCAAGATTCTAAAGAAATGCAAGAAAGCAATTACAAGCAACGGCAGCAAGACAGGAAAAGTGATTATAATAGACATGATTATGGAGAACAAAAAAGGAAATGAAGAGTCCATCGAAACACAGCTCTTCTTCGACATGTTGATGATGGTGTTGGTCACCGGAAAGGAGCGCGACGAGAAAGAATGGGCCATGCTTTTTCAGGACGCCGGTTTCAGTGACTATAAAATTACACCCATTTTAGGTTTAAGATCTCTCATTGAAGTTTGCCCTTAATTAATTAGTAAGCTAGCTTCTGGTTGCTGTAGTTTCTCGTTTATGTTAAATGTGATCTACAGGTGTACTTGTGGTGAAAGAAATAATGGTGTGGGTTGTCCTGCATACATGAAATGGGAAATTTAATGAAATAAGAAGGCATTGATTCTATGAAATTTTATGTTAATCGTCACTGATTTCATAGAATTCATCAAGATTAATGTTGACTCTTGGGTAGACTTTCGGTTTCAAAGAGTTTTAAGTAATAAAACCCCCATAACTCGGCTCGACCCTGTGATAATTAAGCGTGGCACATCAAAACTGATTAGTGCGTTAGGGCTTCACCTCCCCAACATCAATCTAATTCTATTTTTCATAACTTATAAGGAGTTAATCTGCAACTCAGCTTAGCTAAAATAGATTTGAATACCAAAAGCTTTGTTATTCACTTTATATTGATCCACGGATAAATAGATGTAGGGCCTGTTTGATATAGGTTTTTTGGAGAAGTTAAAAGCTCTTTTAAAGGTAAAAACAGCTTTCAATTAAGTATGTTTGGACTTTGGATTATTTTAAAAAAAGCTTACGCAATTTAAAAGCCATTTTGCCAAAAGCCACATTGGGAAGCTCTTCCAAGAAGCCAATAGTCTTTTACACTTTGTTTGGTTTGATGGAATTGGAGAGAAAGGAAAGAAAAAGATTTGGATGGATTTCAAATATCTTGTTTGGATTTTTAAATGAGAGGGAAAGGAGAGGAAAATGAGGGAAAGGAAAGGAAAGGGATTTAATAATTTCTTCTTGTTTCACCCAATTGGGTTTCCTTCCAAATTTGAGAGGAAATGGAAGGAGAGGAAAGGAAAGGGATTTTTCAATATTCCAAAAGTAACCTTATAAAACAATACATATCTATCATTCATATTGTTGAAAGAAGGGTATTTTCGTAAATAGAATAAGATTTGTTCATTTATTTATTTTTATTTGTCTCCTTAATTTGCTTTCCTTTCCTTTCATAACTCTCCAGACAACAATCATTAAAAACACTATCCTTTCCTTTCCTTTCTTTTCCATCAAACCAAACATAGTTTATAAATTTTCTCTTTACAACAATTTTATCTTTTCACACACCTTTTCTAAATACACTTCATCCTAAAACTTACATTTTAAAATTTTCTAAGAACACTCCTTTCTTAAAAAAAAAATAAATAAATAAAGTCATCATTAAAACCTATTTTTCTTTTATAAAAAAAATTAGACTCTATATTTTTGTTTCGATTTTTTTTTTAAATAATTATTTTGTTTCATTTACTAAAGATAAAGAAAAAGTAAAAACTCAATCTGAAACTTTAAATCAACAAAAATACCAAAAACACAAAACAATAAAGTAGACCTTTGTTTGATTTAAAAGATCGCCCTTGTTTGAATTTAAAGATTTGTAGGACTTGATATGATGTCATTAGACATATAATGGGTGGCACCCGCAGTCCTAACACCTGAAATAGTTGATCATGGGTGGCAGACCCTAAGAATAATTCCGGAAGAATACGTGAAGGTTGATTATGGGTGACCATAAGCTGTGTTTGATTGTTCCATTGGCTTTCTTGTATATTGTTGTGCGTTGCTTTCCACATTTTGTTAGCTTTTTAAAGGTTTTTGCTAGCTTGTTACTGCGTTGGTTGTGAAATCATGTAATCGAGTTAAATTTTTTGGAATTGTTGTAGATTTCTTTAATGCTTGCTTGGCAGAATAGAATGTTGTTAGCGTTGAAGTTGATTTGCTATTCCTATTCCCAATAACAATGGGTTAAGAGGATCACAACAATGCTTAAATTGAATATTCGGAGTTTGTTAGTATTCTTGAACTTTATAGTTCTTGGAGTTCTGAAACTCCTATACTGCTCTATTTTGGACTTGAAAATTCTCAGTAATATTTTTTTCATCAGTAACTAGGATGATTTTTGTGTATTCTACTTCTATTCATCTGTCTTCTTCAGTGATGCAACCGTTAGGAACTTAGGATCCTCCTTTTGTTAGGCACACTTTGCTTGTAAATATGTTGTAATAAATTTGTATTCATATATAAAAAAATATATACATATATGATGTATATCATATTTACGGTTCAGTACTACAAATTTTGCACGTGCCCCTTCCACTAGTTTTATATATATTTTTTCATTTTCTCTTAACATTATTAAAGGTAAGCTAGGCAACAAAAAAAAAAAAAAAACATTATTAAAGGTAAGCTAGGCAACAAAAAAAAATAAAAAAAAACATTATTAAAGGTAAGATATATCCTTTCAACGAAACAAAAACCTTTATTACTTGCCAGAATATCCACCAGCAACTTTCAAAAAAAAAAAAAAAAATGTAAGAAGAAAATCTACCAGAATCCATTGTTAAATTTGAATGAACTATATTAGTACTAACGAGAAGAGCTATATGAAGAACGTAAAATATAATTCCTATGATTCTTTAGATGAAAGATCCTTCTGAGTTTTAATTATTTATCTTCTTGTTTTTAGAGTAATGGTTAAGTGAGAGTTTGATGAAAGATAAGTAACACAAGTAATTAATTAATCAAATTACCAAAAGAACACAAAAATAACGTGCTTATATATGCCTTAATTAATGATCAATTGTACTATTTGCATCATATTTTATATTGCAGGTGGTTGATCCACAGTTTTCTCAATACCCCACGAAAATATTTGTGATTATTACGATATAATTAATTTATTCAATTATTACAATGTGGGATCCATAGGTTTCTTTTAGCAATTTGCAATAACAGTCTCTTGTTACTTGGTTAATTTTTACATCTCACAGGGGGCATCCCTCAATATATATTTCTTAAAATTTCATTTAAAAAATTAAAGAATATATTATTAAATTCTAAATACTTTTCACTTTGGCCCACTCAATTTTTTTAAAAAGAAAAATTTACATAATGGTCTCCCAAACTTGAATTTCTAATTCCTTGTCGACAATATCTACTTGGTGGAACCGAGCTATTACACTAGTATCTAAGCATCAATGATTGAGGAAATTAAAATGCTTTAAACGATTAACATGGAAAGCACCCATAGATGTTAATTACTGTTCACCCAATTAAACAATCTCAAATTCTTCTCAATCAACAACTATATATATAGAGTTATTATGAGGTTTACAGGACATATCAAGTTTAAAGAATCACCAAAAAAAAAAAATGGATATGGTTAAAAGAGATAGTGGTAGCAGCTGCGAGCTACTTCAAGCTCAAGCTCAAGTGTACAATTGTACATTCAACTTCTTGAACTCCATGGCACTGAAATGTGCAATTCAACTAGGCATACCAGATGTCATCCACAACCATGGCCAACCCATGACTCTTTCCAAGCTAGTCACTGCCCTCAACATCATCCCAAACAAAGCCGATTCCCTTCGACGCCTCATGCGCATTCTAGCTCACTCTGGCTTCTTTGCTCAACAAAAAATAACCAGCGAAAATTATGAGCAAGATGAAGAGTATTTTCTTACACCAGCTTCCAAGCTCCTCCTTAAAGACAAGCCTTTGAAGGCAGCTCCATTTGTGAATTTCATACTTTACCCAATTATAAGTGACCCTTTTCATTTGATGGGCACTTGGTTCCAAAATGATGATCCCACATTGTTCGAGACTGCAAATGGGAAACCATTTTGGGATTGTGTAGCTCAACAACCAAAGCTAAACAACGTATTTTATGATGCAATGAACACTGACTCTGAGTTGATTTCAAGCGTTGTGATCAAAGATTGTAAAGAGGTTTTCAAGGGGTTGAAGTCCCTGGTTGATGTGGGTGGTGGCACAGGCGCTGTGGCCAAGGCCATTGCCTCAGCTTTTCCCCACATAAAATGCACTGTTCTTGATCTCCCACATATTGTGGTTGATAAATTGCAGGGAACGACGCCGACTGACAACTTGGAGTTTCTTGGAGGGGACATGTTTGAAGCTATTCCTTCTGCTGATGCAATCTTACTTAAGGTACGTAAAAGTATTATTACAATCTCTTTTTCCTGATAGCTTAAATTTTGGGGTCTTGCGGTTACTGATTTATTAATTAATGACAATTTATATAAAAATTACAAAATTACAGTGGCTTATACACGACTGGGGAGACGAGGAGTGCGTTAAGATATTAAAGCGGTGCAAAGAAGCGATACCAAGCAGAGAGAAGGGAGGGAAGGTGATAATTATAGACATAGTAATTGAAGAAAACAAGAAAGAAGATGATAAAGAGAAAATGGAGGGACAGCTATGCTTTGACATGATGGTGATGGGGTTGTTCAACACCGGCAAAGAAAGGAGTGTAGAAGAATGGAAGAAGCTCTTCTTAGAGGCTGGATTTTCCCACTTTAATATAAATCCTCTGCTGGGTCTAAGGTCTCTCATTGAGCTCTACCCTTGATTTCTTTTAGAGTTTTAGTATTGAAAAAATAATAATAATAAATAAATAAATAAAATAAGGTTGCTGGTGCTGTTTCTATTTGCGCTGATGTGGTTGTGGGGGGATGGTGGGCTTGTTGCTTAGAGCGTGCTGTTGTAAGTGTGTTAGGCCTAGCCGCCTAGGCCTGTGTTAGCTTTCTTTCGTTGTAAGTGTGTTAGGCCCAGGATGTTTTTACCTGGCGGTTTGGTTGTCGTTCTGTTTCAGGTCTTTTAGGCCTTTGGTGAGTGGGGTTCTTGCCCCTGCTCTGTTTCTCGACCTCTCTCTTTGGAAGGTCTTATGAATAAAATTTGCATACTTCAAAAAAAAAAAAAATATATATATTTTGTCTGTTGTTTTTGAATTCGTCTGTGAAATTTTATGTTGATCACCATTGATTTCATAGAATTCATCAAGATTAAGGTTGACATACTCTTGGGTTGAGTCTCAATTTCAAAGAGTTTAAATAATAATAAAACCCTAGAACTCAACCCTGTGATACTTTAGCTTGCTGGCACAACAAAACTTGATTCAAGCTCGATCCCAACATCAATCTAATTCTATTTTTCATAACTTCTAAGGACACTGCTTCGGTGTAAATAATGTAATGATCGGTCAGTGAAGTAGATATCGAAGGTGGTTAATTTCCAACTCAGCTTAGCTAATATAAATTTGAATACCAAAAGCTTGTCATTCACTTTATATTGTTTGATGGATAAATAGATGTAATTAATCTCATAATAATTTCTTGTAGAGCCATTGAGGGATTATATAAGGAAATTATAAAGGAATTATTTTTTGAACTTCCGGTTTACTGCATGTGAAAAATGAGAAAAAACGAGAGAAAAGGCTTTAGGGCCCGTTTGAGAAAGTTTTTCAAGTAGATCTTTTAGAAGTAAAGTTTTTAGAAGTAGAGTTTTTAAATGAAAGTTGTTAGTCGTTTAGTTGTCCATTAAAATAGAGTTTTTTATTTTATTTTATTATTATTATAGAATTACCAAAATACTCAACCAAATATTACATTATAGGATTATATTAAAGATTTTAGTATTATTAAAAAAAAAAAAAAAAAAACTCCAAAAGATCTACTTAAAAAAGCTTTAAATTTGGGCTTCTTCCAGTAGATGTAAAACAGTTCTTTTTAATCATCTAAAAGCTCTACTGAATGACAACCAAATGACACAAAAATAATTGAAAATAGCTTTTTTTTTACCCGATAGATAAGCTCTTCCAAACGGGCTCTTCCAAACGGGCACTTAAGCTTCGTTTGGAAGAGCTTTTTCAAGTAGATCTTTTAAAATGGACATTTCTACAAGTAGAGCTTTTAATATGAAGATGTTGATAGTTTGATTGTCAATTAGGAAAAACTTTTTTAAATGATAAGATTACCAAAATATTCAAAAACTATTTTAAATGATAGGGTTATATTAAACATTTTAGTGTTATTAAGTGTTCGTTTGTGAGAGCTTGTCTACGGGCTAAAAGAGTTTTTTTAATTAAAAAAAGTTCTTTTCAATTTTTTTATTTATTTTTTTTGTATTGTTTGGTTGTCACCTAATAGAGCTTTTAGATGATTAAAAAAACTGTTTTACGTCTACTTGGAGAAGCCTAAATTTAAAGTTTTTCCAAGTAGATCTGTTGGAGTTTTTTTAATAACACTAAAATCTCCAATATAACCCTATAATTTAATATTTGCTAGAGTATTTTGGTAATTTCATCATTAAAAAAACTCTATTTTAATTGACAACCAAACGACCAATGACTTACCAAACGTACTCTAAAAAAGCTTAAAAAGATCTACTTGGAAAAGCCTAAAATTTAAGTTTCTCCAAGTAGACGTAAAACAACTTTTTTTTAATCATCTAAAATCTTTATTGATTAACAACCAAACGACACCAACAAATTTGAAAAGAGTTTTTTTTTTTATTAAAAAAAAAAAAAAAAAAAAAAACTCTTTTAGTTAAAAAAAAAACTCTTTTAGCCGCTACATAACCTCTTCCAAACAAGCACTTAAACAATCTCATTTTCTACCTCCCACAAGACCCCAAATCAACCTGTATATCATAATTAAATTAACAAGTTCCAAGACGGCAAGACATATCAAGTTTTTGTTTTCAAAAAAAAAAAAAAAAAAAAGACATATCAAGTTTTCAAAATCAAATCATTATTCTTCTAATTTTACTTTTGGTAAGATTTGATTTGATAGGACTTTGATTTTATTTGGGCAAATTGCACTGCACCCCTTGAGATTTGAGTAATGTACACTTAGTTGGAATTGTTTTGGTATTATACACTAATACCCCCAAGAGTTAAATTTGAATTTGAAAAAGCCTAAAATGCCCCTAGTTATATTATTTTATACTTTATTTTTTTTTTTACCTTTTAACCAAAAACTAATAAAATAAAAAATTAAATAAAAGATATGATTCATTAAATAAATAAATAGTTTTAAAAAATTAAATAAATAAATAGTTAAAAAAATTAAATAAATAAATAGTCGTAAAAAATAAATGAAAAAAATTAAAAACATTAATTTTTTTAAAGATATCCGTTAATAGGGACAAGAAAAGCTCTAAATATCTAAACTATTTATTTATTTATCTATTTAATTTTTTAAAAACTATTTATTTATTTAATGAATCATTTCTTTTATTTAATTTTTTATTTTATTAAAGTTTATAAAGTTTTTGGTTAGAAGGTAAAAAAAAAAAAAGTATAAATAATGCAACTAGGGGCATTTTAGGTATTTTAAAGTCATATTTAAGTCTTGGGGGTATTAATGTATAATACCAAAACTTTTCTAACTAAGTGTAACTTGTCCAAACCTCAAGGGGTGCAGTGCAATTTGCCCATTTTATTTTTCTAATTTAAGCTTATCTTTCAAATATTATATGTATAAAAGTTGAGAAATGCTAATTATATATGGATAATGCTTGGGTACTGACTGGTCAGTACCCAAGGTGCTGACCACACCACTCATTGCTTGCCACGTAACCCAAGGCAAGGAGAAAAATGGAAAAAGCAAAAGAGTTTTGCCACGTGGCAACACTCCATTGGGTGGTTTGGTGTGGTCAGTACCCAATCAATTTCCATTATATATTTGCCATTAATGGTATGTTTGTCTTTATATAATCCATGATGGGTGTTGACAACGATGCTGAGAATGATTAATTAAAAGCGCACAATCTTCATCTTTTGGAGAAAATCTTGGCTGGGACGGTCCCATACACGTAGCTGTGGGACCGTCCAATCAGAGAGTGACACATATACATTGAGACTGTGTGAGAGTTATGTGGCACACTTGTGATGTATATGTGTCACTCTCTGATTGGACGGTCCCATAGCCACGTGTATGGGACCGTCCCGGCCAAGATTTTCTCCATCTTTTGATGCCAGTTGGCTGACTTGGCTAGCTGATTGAATATAATTATTTGTAAATGTCCCATATCTTGAATTTTAAACAAGTATCTCTTTGATTGAATATATATATATTATATATCTCCATTTTCTTTCAACATTATTAAAGGTAAGATATTTCTTTTCAAGAAAAAACAAATACACTTTATTAAATGTAAGAATAGGAAGGCTCTATTATGATCCAAATAAGTTATCACCTCAACAATATTTTAATGAAATTTTTATTAAATATCATAAAATTACTTAAAGGTACATAATTGTATAATTGCAAATCCAAAATTACTTTTTATATCTATAAGTTGTACATTCAATCTATCATAAACTCTAATAAGTGCTTGTTTGGTTAAGTTTTCTACCGGCTCAAAATGTCTACCAACGTCTATTTGAGTTTTTTAGAGCTGTTTGGTTAAGCTTTTGAGATTGTCTATTTTAAATTAAGTAAATGCTAGTAGAGTTTAAACATCTACTTGGCAAAAGCTCATGAGAATGTGCTTCTCCAAATAGACCTTTTTTTAAAAATAAAAATAAAAAAGTCTATAGATTTTTTTTTTCTTCAAAAACTCTATTTCTAATAGATCTACTACAAGTAGATTTTTTACCAATAGTGGTTTTTCAAAAGCCCAACCAAACAAATTCTAAATATATAAAAATAATTTACGGCTCTTGGGGATCGTCAAACATTATTCCCTCAATATTCACCAGACAAGTATAGAATAATGTTACCCCAACAATTAGGTAAAAACCGCACAAATGAAAACCAAGCAGAAAGATGTGATATATTGAGTGAGGAAAACGATTCCAGAGTAGCTAATTATAGCTAAACGCGGTGCTATGCTAATAGCTGATAATATACAACTCAAACTGGGGTTGATCCTAATAACTTAATAAGATGATCTAACATGTAATAGGTATTTCATATTAGTTCAAAAAAAAAAAAAAAAAATGGTCGAGAACATCTTAAAAATATGATTTATGCATGTGAAAGGCAAAGTAATTAAATCACACAACAAAGGGGCATTCATGAGGTTGAGAATTGGCTTGTTTGACATGTTGAATTTAATTTCTTTATTTTCTTATGATGGATAGGTTGGGCTGACTGCACTCTGAGGTAAGAACTATTCTGATTCAATTGAAAGAAAATCTATTTTTATACAAACACCGAACATGCACGAAGACAAATAGCTGTCATGCTTCTCTAAATAGACTTTTTTTTTTTTAAAAAAAAAAAAAAAAAAACCTATCAATAAAAAATCTATGATTTTTTTTTCTTTCTTAAAAAACTCTATTTCTAATAGATCTACTAAAAGTAGATTTTTTACCAATAGTGGTCTTTCAAAAGCCCAACCAAACAAATTCTAAATATATAAAAATAATTTACGGCTTTTGGGGATCGTCAAACATTATTCCCTCAATATTCACCAGACAAGTATAGAATAATGTTACCCCAACAATTAGGTAAAAACCGCACAAATGAAAACCAAGCAGAAAGATGTGATATATTGAGTGAGGAAAACGATTCCAGAGTAGCTAATTATAGCTAAACGCGGTGCTATGCTAATAGCTGATAATATACAACTCAAACTGGGGTTGATCCTAATAACTTAATAAGATGATCTAACATGTAATAGGTATTTCATATTTGTTCAAAAAAAAAAAAAATGGTCGAGAACATCTTAAAAATATGATTTATGCATGTGAAAGGCAAAGTAATTAAATCACACAACAAAGGGGCATTCATGAGGTTGAGAATTGGCTTGTTTGACATGTCATGATGGATAGGTAGGTATTCTGATTCAATTGAAAGAAAATCTATTTTTATACAAACACCGAACATGCACGAAGACAAATAGCTGTCTATATGCATGGATTCCCAAAAAATGAGAGAAAAAAAGACCGTAAAATGAATGTAATGACTAAATAGAAAAATGGCATGTTTAAAGTTATCATTAATTAAATTAAATTAAGGATAGTTTGATATTTTGAAGGGTATATATTCGAAAGCAAAAAATTGATTTAAACTTTTTAATACAGGTGTAGTAAATAAATGGGTGTAACGAGAACTCTTTTGGGTGACATTGTGGCAATAGAGCCCTGTAAGAATATAAAATTAAATAATTCTTTAAAGAAAAAGAAAGCACTGCTCAAGTTGTGTTGTCTGTGCATATATGCTTGCCAGAATATCCACCAGCAAATTTAGAAAGAAAGAAAGAAAGAAAGAAAAAATTATAAGAAGAAATTCCAGTTAAATTTGAATGAACAATATTATTAGTAATGATAAGTGATTTATGAAGAAAGTATATAATTTCATTATTCTTTAGATGGAAGATCCTTTATTTCTGATTATTTTTCTTGAACTGATTTTTACAGTATTATTGTTTAGAGTATCATGAAAAAGAAGTAACACAAGTTTTTTTTTTTTTTTTTTTTTTTTTTTTTGAAAGAAAACTTCATAAAAGATCGAACTTCAAAGTGGCCAGGAACTTCATCCTAGCTTGAAAGTTAATTTGTTGCTAGCAGCCCAATTAATGTAACACGAGGAATTGAACAGATTACCGAAAGAAAACAAAAACAATGTTCTTATATTATATGTCTTGATTCTTTATAAATTGTGCTATTTTTGCCTATTTGCATCATATTTTATATTGCAGGTGGTTGACCACTTGACCCACGAAAATATATGTGATTGTTGCAACATGACTTTATTCAATTAAAGGAAGATTCACGTGAAACATTTAAATCTTAGATTCAGTTATATATATATATATATATATATATTGGGTCTCTCATGAGGAATCTCTTATTTTAATTTCGATAAGGATCTTGATGAAAATACATCAATTTTAATGAATTTTGATCAATTTATTTATTTATTTTATTTTTATTTTTTTGCAGATGATGAGTTCATTTAAATCTATCTAAGAACAAAATTTGAGAATTTTTCGAATACTAAAACTATTTTTCTTGAATTTTCCTATATTTTACCTATTTTCCGATGACTTCATATTTAACAAAATTTGGATAAATAGTTTTAGGTTGCAAACTCCATCTGAGGTCTGCGTGACCTCCAATAATTTAAAAATAAAACATAAAAAAAATAAAGGTTTTTTTTAAAAGAAAATTAGTTTTAAAAAATAAAAATGAAATAGAAAAGGTAGGGGTAAATTTGTTTTTTCAATAGATTGTTTGGTAAAAACAATGAAAACACTAATTTTGGGTAAAAATAGAATCCGTTTTGGGATCAGGATCCTTTGCTTAACTGTGCTCAACTTTTCAGAATCTGCGTACATGTGGCCATTACAAAAATGGATGGCCAAGATTTATTTTACATTTTTTTTTTTTTTGTCTCATTGATTGCCAAAACAATGTCGTTTTAAACTTAAATTAGGCAGAGCCCTTTCATCTTCTCTCCGGTTGCTTTGTTAAAAAAATAAATATATAATAATAAAAATAATAATAATAATAAATAAAATAAAACTTATCTCCCCAGTTGTTTATCCCATAAATTATGGTGAATAAAATTTTTCTTTCATCCTGCCTTTAGTTGGTTCTCCCATAATTTCCGGCAACATAATATATTTTTTTTCAAAATCAGAAAATTAGATGAATTTTTTATTTTTTTTCTCGGAAAATCGACAAACGTTGAGGATTAAAGGCGAGAGAATATGTTGGTTGATTTTGTTTGAAGCCTGAATGTGTAAAATATTCTTAGATCAACTTTAACATTTCATGATTTTTTAAAATTGAGTTTTCAGTTTTTTATTTTTTATTTTAAAATTTGAAGAATGATATGAGATCAGTCAAGCTTGCCTGTAGAGAAACTTGAGATAGTCATTTTTTTTTTTTTTTTTTTCCATGAGATGTAAATTCTTCTTCCAGCCACCAGAAGTTATGGGCAGTAGAAATAAGAAAAAAAATGGCAAATAGAAATGTCAAAAGTGATCAAGTTTGGGGTTTCATTTTACCTAGAATGATATCGTTTGAGATGGATGAGAACAAATCTAACAAAAAAAGTAAATATTAGCCATTGATTTTGTCACTTGCCACATGTACGCAAACTCTGAAAAGTTGAGTATATTTCAGTAGAGAAAAAGCTCTGCAGAGGATCATAATCCAATTATTTTGTTAGAAAGTGCTATTTCCTCTTGAGGGTTTTGTGCTCTTATCTTACATGTCATTACCTAATTTTTGTTTTTATTTTTTTTACAAGACTGGAAAGTAGGATCTTATCTTGATTTGAATCATTAGAAGAATCTAACAATAGCATTAATTATTGCATTTTATAGATTTTCATATGGTCTAAACTATGACATATGATTTTAATTAATTATTAATTTATGGAATGAATGAGACCATATAGAAATTTTGACTAATTGTCTATCATATACTTTTAGAATGCATGCTAATATTTATTATTATTATTATTATATAAAACCTCAATCAGATGCCACAACTCCGATATAGTATATTGTTAGGTTGAATAATTCACATAATATATATATAATTTAAGGAGGCCGGCACTTTCTCAAGTTGTGTTGTCTGTGCTTATTGCCAGAATATCCACCAGCAAATATAAAAAAGAAAGATAAAATTTTAAGAAGAAAATCAACAAGAATCCATTGTTAAATCAGAATGAACTACATTAGTAACGAGAGGTGCTTTATGAGGGAAGTAATATATAGTTCCTATGACTTTTTAGATGGAAGATCCTAGCTTCTTCCGATTTTTAGAGTTCTAATGGTTAGAGTTTCTTGAAAGAGAAGTAACACAAGTAATTTATCAGATTGCTAAAAGAACACAAAAATATTGTGCTTGTATGCCTTAATTAATTATCAATTGTATTATTTGCAACATATTTTATATTATGCTGCAATGGTTGATCCATAGATTTCTCTATACCCAACGAAAATATATGTGAATATTACAGTATGACTTTATTCAATAAAGGAAGATTCACATGAAACCTTTAAATCTTAGATTCTAATTATATATATACATATATTTCCTATTATCAATTCGTCCTGACAATAAATATATCAGGACGAAGAATTTGGACCACCAAATTTACATATTTTGACTCAAAGTGTATGCACTTGTCAAAACTTCTCCATAATCTAAGGTCCATATTCTTCGTCCTGATATATTTATTGTCATAACGAACTGACAATAGAAAGACTGTGTGTATATATATATATTTATATATTAAAATTTTCTAATAAGGTTTTTTTACAATGCACACTTTAAGTATCTTTGATAAAATTACATGTAATCATTTCGATAAGATTTTTTTTATGGATTGTGAAAACATTGAAATACATTTATGGAAAAAAATTAAAAAACTTTCGGGTGCAAGAACTAATTTTTTCCAATTTTTTTTGAAGATAAAACATTTAAAATAGGGAAATATAAGAAAAAATAGTTCTCAAATCTAAAAAATTTTCAAATTTTTACAAAATGTGTATTTTAATTTTCTTAGGATGCTAACAAAAAATCTCATCGAAAAACATTTGATTATATGCAATTTCATCAAAGTTGCTTAAAGTAGGTATTGTAAAAGTCCTCATTAGAAAATTACTCTCTCTCTCTCTCTATGTGTGTGTGTACATATATATATATATATATTCTTTTGACAATTTGCAATAAGAGTCTTTTGCTAATAGTCATATTCCACATAACTAGTGAATGAGAATCGGGACTTCTATATTAATTTTGGTTTCCCTTAACTAAGTAGACATGTTTTCAGCCATATAAGTGAAAAATGCTTGTGTGAAATTAAAGCACATGATCTAAAGCAAATCTAACGTGTGCATGAAATCCAAAACGTACAAAATATATACATATATAGCAGATGAAACCAGGCTGTTACACTAGCTAGTATGTAATGTAACACTCTCATCGAAAGAAGCATCATCAATTTCCTATCCCAATCTTAAATAGATTTCAATAGACTATTGATACGTGAAAGATGAGAAAAAGGCTTTGAAATGATTAACATAGAGAGGACATAAGATGCCGTTAGAAGTTACATGTCACCTCAATATAATTAAACAATCTCAAATTCTTCTCAATAAACCATTATATTTAATTTATGTAGAGTTATTATGAGGTTTCTAGGACATAACAAGTTTACAGATTTGAATATATATATATATATATCTAATCAGCAAATTGTTTTGTTATTTTAAATCCAAAAATAATTTTATTAAAAATTGACAATGGTTGTCATTGGTAGGATTCAAGCCACTGACATGTGAGTTATTTGCCCAAGCTCCAAGCTCGTCCTCCACCAACAGAGCTTGGCTTTTTAAAGAGCCTTATCAGCTATCATGATGATAATAATAATAGTATAATACTAATTGAGATCTACTGAATTGATCTGACCCTCTATCTTAATATTTATGTAATTAATGATTGAGATTTATTTCATTTAATTTTTATCACTTTCATTATTTTTAAATTTAATGTATTATCTTTAACTAATTGTGATGAGAAAAAAGATTAACAGAGCATAGGATATGAATCCTAATAATACATCCCAGTCCATGCATACGACCACTAAAATCATGTCATGTGACATAGAAAATACGTTTGATTGGTAATCCATACCAAATTGTATGATATTATTGGATACAGTGTATCAAAGATTTTTTTCCTATTTACACAAGTAACTTTGAGTGAAAAAAAAAGTTTGCATATATATCGACCATTAGATTCACAGTTTGGTAAAATTTTACATAAAATGAATTTCCCAGTTTGGTAAAATCTTCATCTGATGATATTGGTGGTGAAAGTAAAACAGTGTGTACTACATGACTGGAATGATGAAGAATGCGTGAAGATTCTAAAGAAATGTAAGGAGGCAATTATGAGCAACGGCTGCAAGACAGGGAAAGTGATTGTAATATACATGATGATGGAGAACAAGAAAGGAAATGAAGAGTCCACTAAAACATAGCTCTTCTTCGATATGCTGATGATGGTGTTGGTCAAAGGCAAAGAGCGCGACGAGAAAGAATGGGCCAAGCTTTTTCAGGACGCTGGTTTCAATGACTATAAAATTACACCCATTTCAGGTTTAAGATCTCTCATTGAAGTTTACCCTTAATTAATTAGTAAGCTAGCTTCTGGTTGCTGTAATTTCTCATTTATGTTAAGTGTGGTGAAAGAAATAATGGTGTGGGTTGTCCTGCATACATGAAAAGGGAAATTTAATGATATAAGAAGGCATAGATTCTGTGAAATTTTATGTTAATCACCATTGATTTCATAGAATTCATCAAGATTAATGTCGACTATCGGTTACAAAGAGTTTAAATAATAAAACCCCGGAGCTCGGGCAGAGATGCATACTTGGGGAATGGGGATGGATATAGGTCCCCCCCATCTCCATCCCCACTTTCCAGATCCATCCCCACCCCATAAGGGGGAATTTTGGGGGGAGGTATATCCATCCTCATCCCCAGTTTCCCATTCCCCACCACCACCCCCATAAGGGGAATTTTTTGGGGAGGTATATCCATCCCCATCCCTAGTTCCCCATTCCCCCGGTCCCCCGTTTCCCCATTTTCCCATTTGACTAAAAATTACAAATTAAACTTAAAAAACAAGCATTTCATTGCAAATTAAAATAAAATCCATTAGT
>OX940803.1:4775438-4823246 GCA_954870605.1 Acer campestre | reverse complement strand
GGTCCATTTAAACTCTGTTCAACAATTGGCCCATGAATTTGGCCTTAGGAATAAGACCGAAAAAACCGAACCGAACCGAACCGAACCGAACCGAACCGAACCAGTCCAATTAAGTTGGTTTTTGATCGGTTGACATTTATAAATTTTATTAGATCGGTTCATATTTTAGAAACCTAGTTTTATCGGTTCTATTGAAAAATGAACCGATATATTAAACGTTATATGTAATCTATAAAAGAATGAGCACGTTTCAAAAAAAAAAAAAAATTGATTAACACGTGGACCAAAATAACAAAAACAAATATTAGTGAATTTCCAGCAATTACTCAAAAATGGCATTGAAAATTGAAATGGTCGAATTTATGTTGCTCGATAATCATTCCAATGTCAATGCCTCCGTTGTCCTCCTTACTCCCAGCAGCAAGAGAGAACTGAAATAGCTAAGAGGCCATCTGAACCACGTCGCTCTTTTTGGCCTGTCCCATCAGAAATCAATCTCATATTCCCGGAATTTCGGTGAGCCAGCAACCGTCACAAAACGTTCCTCTTTAACTACTTGCTTGAAATTGGACACCCACTTCTCTACACCTATTAGTGTTCCTCATTTACCCAATTCAAAGATGTTTCTTCCGATAGTACGCTATGGAAGCAACGGCGATCCCATCTTCTCCCATTAAGTCCCTTCTTTTAGCTGATACGTAACCGTATATCAGACAGTTTCCAAAGTATGATCCTGGTATACAAAGTTCAAATCGTTCTCTACAGTCTACTACAAAACAAAATAGTTAAGTCTATCATCATCATCTGAGCTACCTCTTATTTGCTCTTGTAACTTCATTAAATTTACCCACATGAAAGCACATGTCACTACATATATATGTCGACATGTGTACTTGTCTCAGTTCGTCAACAAGTTTGCTTTGAGTTGTGCTCCAATGCTTCAGCTGCTCAATTTTTGCACATTTTATCATAAATGTGATCAAAACATTGTTTGGAGTACTAACCTAATCTCCAACAACATCAAGATCCTTCCCGCCATTGCGCAAATCTTTCACTATAATAAATGTGAATCCTTGTGTATCTTTGATGACGTCTCTCTTATAGTAAGGTAAAGAAAGTGAAGTAAAATCCTCTTCGTGTGATCGATGAATGAATGCCCAACTATTCATGAAATGTTGCATACTACTTCCATCAGCCATTACGTGGTTAAAAGTTAACCCAATAGGAGATGCATGAGTTTGGAAAGATAGTGAATTGAATTGCCATAGTAGGCACCACTTGCTTGTCATCATTTGATGATAGATGGGCAAAAGGCAGTTTTGGAAAAAAACGATTGAAGTGTTTTAATATCTCGTGCACGGTTGCCTTCAAATTAATGGTTAAAAAGAACTTCTGATTCTGAGACTGTAACCTGAATAGCATCACCTTCGTTGTAAACAATATAGGGGTGATGGGGTGGTGGTGGACATGTGAGTTTGGCAGCGAATGGGAAGAAATGACGCAGAGTTAGAGATAGAGATTCCTTGAGACGGGGAAGCACAGTTTGCGTGAAATGAAGTGTAGGGTAAGGCAATTCATAGAACAAAATCCTTTGCATAGGAGGACAAAGAAGCCATGGTATGTCAAAGAATGTGAGAGGAATGGTGGTTGTGGACACAGAGCCTAGTGTAGGCGCAACCTGGCTTTGATCTGTTATATTGAAATTGATTTTCAGTATTTCCTTTACAATGCTATTGTAGTTCAAAACGGTTTCGATTTACAAACAAACACCAATGTAATTTTACTAGGAACCTAGAATCGAGACCCGTGTTTCACACGGTGTTCTTAATACAAATTCACCATCACACCGTATATGTTTGGCGTTTATCTCCCATAATACAATGATTCAACCATTAAAAGTATATAGAACACGACTACTTTCAACGAACTCAAATTATAGTATAAAGTATAAACTTACCACAAAAAAATAGAACACTGAGGATTTGAAAGCCACAAACAGTATAGAAAAAACTGACTTTTTTCTGCACAGAGAATTGTATTTCTATATACGTGAATAGTCTTCGAATGAATATATATTTGCAATCAAGGGAGGAAAGAAATCAATGACAATAATGAGAGAATTAATCTATTTTTAATTTTAACAATTAAAATGTTTTGAATTAAAGATACATATTTCCTTTAATTTGAAATATAGTCAAAAAGGAAAATTTAATCGCCCGGAAAATTTAATCACCATGAAACATGTGATTGCAATCTTTAAAATCAAAACTAATTTTTACTCATTAAATGTCAATTATTATTTTGAATTGAGAAAATTAATCATGTAGCAAAATCAGTCCGGGTCACGGATGCACACCCGTGGTTTGAACTATTGCGGCATTCTTGTCCACACATAAGTCATTCAACCCAGGGACGGACCTTGGGCTAGGCTTTTTAAAAAAATTTGAAAAGTTAAAAAAATAAAAAATAAATAAATAAATAAATGTTGGTGTCGGTGACCGTGTAAAAGTAGGAATAACAATTGCTATATATACTGCTTGTGCGTTTCACTCACCTACTTCAATCATTACTCATTAATCTTCACGTTTCGTGAGGTGCTAGTACAAACAGGTTATTATTATTTTTTTCTTTTTCTTTAATAATTATTTTCTCTCCCATCTTTCTTTAAATTTTATTTCAATCTTTTTATCAATATCAATAATTTATCTTCCAATTAGGTATATTTCTTTGAATATCTCAAATTTAAATATTTTATTTTATAATTAAATTTTAAGATTAATCTAATTATTAGTTATTCGAATTTTAATTTACAAATTAACATTATTGTTTAGTAAATTTCTTTTTGTTTTAGTTGAAATTTAGATACATACTTGTTGATTTTTTATTTATTTTTAATTATTCTTTTGTTTTTAGATTTGTTAGTAAATAGTAATATTAGTGTATATTTATTTTTCTATGTGACGTGAATGTTCCATCATAACTAAACTAAACTAATAATTAAATAAATTATATTTTTTTTTAGAAAGTAATGAATTAGATTTCCTTTAACATTGTATTTGTATATTTCGAATAAATCAACTAATATTATATTATAAGGACATTATATATGTAAATAATTTCTTTTTTCTTGATGTATATAGAAGTAATAAAATAAGAATTTATTTAATGACTTATTTTTGTGTCTTTTTTTATTTATATAGGTCATAATGCAAAAAAGAAACTTATTCCATTATTTTGATAAAAAAGATGATGGTGAGTCATCAAGTAGCCCAAATGCCCCATGTGATGTTAACACTTCAAATTCAAGATCCCCCTCAAATACTAAAAGATCCAAAACTCCAAATGATGATACTCAAATTTTATCTCACATCAATACTTCTCATTATGAACGTGATCCCGGAAAGCGTATTCCAATATGGGAATATCCAGTTGACAAGCAAGATGGGATTAGAAGAGCCTATGTCGACATGGGACCATTTCAACCTTCTTATGACTATCCACTCATTCCATTTAGGAGTCAAAGTCGTCGGTTTCAACAATCTTGGTTCATAAAATTTCCATGGATTGAGTACTCGGTGGAAAATAATAGTGCATTCTGTTTTCCATGCTATCTTTTTGATAGTCCTACATCAAGGTATTACACATTTACTGTTGAAGGCTTTCAAAATTGGAAAAGAGTTAGTGGAGGAGACCAATGCCCCCTTGCAAAACATGCAAAAGAAGATCACAATTCACTACACCACATTGCTATGCAAAAGTGGGATCACTTGAAGAACCCATCTCTATATATTGACAAAATGATTAATAAACAATCTTCACAAGCAGTTATGCGGAATCGATTGTTACTCAAGACATCAATAGAATCTGTGAAGTGGCTAGCAATGCAAGGGTGTGCCTTTAGAGGTAATGATGAATCCATCAATTCTGCAAACCGTGGAAATTTTATTGAAATGGTAATGTTGCAAGCAAGAGTAAACAAAGATATTGCTGAAGTTGTCCTACATAATGTTGCTCAAAATGCCAAATATACATCACCAAAGATCCAACAAGAGCTGTTAAAAATTCTAGCCGATAGTGTGCCTGATGAAATCCGTGTAGAAATTGGAGATACCAAATTTTGTATTCTTGTTGGTGAAGCGGTTGATGAATCTAATAAGGAATAAATGGCTATCATTTTAAGATATGTTGATGACGATGGGTTTATTCGGGAACGGTTTTTTGAAGTTGTGTGTGTTAATGACACGAGCGCCTTAACTTTGAAAAGAGAGATATGTATTGTTCTTAATCGATACAACCTCTTAATTGAAAATTTACGAGGTCAAGGTTATGATGGGGCTAGTAACACGCGAGGCGAATGGAATGGATTACAAGCTTTATTCCTTAAAGATTGCCCATATGCGTACTACGTTCATTGTTTTGCTCACCGACTTCAACTTGCTTTAGTTGCAGCATCTAAAGAGGTACATGATGTATGGTTATTTTTTTCTAAATTGAGTTCTATTGTCAACTTTGTTGGTGCTTCTGCTAAGCGTTGTTATGAATTAAAATCAATTCGAGAAGATGAAATTGTAGATATGATATCTTCAGGAGAACTTGAGACTGGTATAGGAGCAAATCAAATTCATACTTTGCAACGACCTGGACCTACTCGTTGGAGTTCACATTTTACTTCTGTTAGTAGGTTGATTGACATGTTTGGTTCAACTTGTACCCTTCTTGAAAAGCTCATCGATAATGGGTTGAATAGTAATATACGTGGGGAGGCTAAAGGTGTATATAAAGAGATGAAAACCTTTGAATTTGTTTTTATTCTGCTGTTACTGTACAAAGTGTTGGGAGTCTCTGATATGTTATGTCAAGTATTGCAAATGAAATCTCAAGACATCTTAAATGCTATAAATTTAGTTTCAAGTACAAAACTACTACTTCAAGAGTTGCGAGATGGATGGAATGACTTTTTTGGAAGTGTGGCATCTTTTTGTAGAAAGCATGACATTCATATGCCTAATATGAGTGACCGCTACATGGAAGGTACAAGGCGTTCTTGTCAACAAAAGAATAATATTACAATTGAGCATTATTATCACTTCAATATATTTAAGGGATACTATTAAAAAACCCCCTCTAGTTTGTATTATTGGCTAAAAACCACCCTCTAGTTTTATTATTAGCTAAAAACCACCCTCTAGTTTTATAATTGGCCAAAAACCACCCTACTTTTTGATTTATTAGCCAAAATACACCCCACCGTTAGTTTTCCATTAATATTTTCAATTTTTTCTGTTAAACCATGAAGGGTATAATAGTAAATGGGGAGAAAGTAAATTTAAAGTGTTATTAAATGAAATAAAAAATTCATTTAATAATTATAATTCAAAAATTCAAAAAGTGACAAAAACAATAAAAATATCTCCCTCTCTCTCCCGCCTATCTCCCTCTCCCCTGATTCTCTTCTTCCTCTCTCTCTCTCTCTCTCTCTCTCTCTCTCTCTCTCATACACACCACACCACACCATCTCTCTAATCAACACAAGATTTTCCTTGTCCAATAAATATTAGCCATCAATATAAATTTTAAAAAATAAAAATAGAACTTTTTTTTTTCTTTTTTGACAGATCTATCATCTGTGCATCTTCTTCTTCATCAATTTTCTTCCCATCCTTTTTTTTTTTCCAATCATCATCATCAATTTAAAGAAAAAAAACAATAAATAAAATCTATTGCCTAAATATAACCTAAATAAATAAATAAAATTCCATTATTCTAGAAATTCTCAAACAAAAACTCAAATTTTCAAAACCATCGTTCATCATCACCCATATTAAAAAAATAAAAAATAAAAATAAAAAATAAAAATAAAAACTCAATCTGGTTTTTTGGAAAAACTGGATTGGATTACAAATTTTTTCTTCATCACCATTCTCATAGAAACCAAAGAACATAAGAGATAAATAAAAAATTTAAAACATGAAAAAAAAAAAAAACGATTTTTCTGGTGTGGTGCGGTGTGAGAGATTGTGTCCGGTGTGGTGTGTAGATGAAGATTGAGTGAGAGAGGAGAGGTGAACGGAGGAGAGAGAGAGAAAAATGAAAGGACTTTGTTATTTGTTTTTTAATTCTGGTGGAGATATATTTTTTTAATTAAATTTTTTAAAACGTTTTTTTTTTTTAAATTTGTTTACATTTGAATACCAAGGGTAAAATGGTATATTTGTAAGAAATATTAACAGAAGTTAATGGAAGGTGGTTTTTGACTAATAAATCAAACTAGAGGGTGGTTTTTGGCCAATAATAAAACTAGAGGGTGGTTTTTGACCAAAAATATAAACTAGAGGGGGGTTTTTAATAGTATCCCTATATTTAATGCTGTAATAGATTTTCAATTGGTGGAGTTGGATAGTAGGTTTAAAGAGGAAACAATGGAACTCATTGTTCTTAGTGAGGCTTTGAATCCTATGAACGGGTTCAAATCATTCAAAATAGATTCTATTTGTACTCTTACTGAGAAATTTTATCCTAAAGACTTTGCTGAAGATGAGTTGAAAGCACTAAAGAGGCAATTGGAACACTACAAGTTTGATGTACTTCGTCAGCCACAATTTTAGAATATTCCTTCTCTCCCTGAATTATGTCAATTATTAGTTAAAACAAAAAAATCACAACACTTTTTTTTGATTGACAGGTAATATTACTTATTTATAAATATATATATATAATTATAGCGATTGTTAATTGAAACAAAAAAGTCACACTTTTTTTTATTGACAGGTTGATTCGTCTAGTTTTGACTCTCCCTGTTTCCACAACAACAACAGAACGAGCTTTTTCAGCAATGAAGCTTACCAAGACATCACTTCGCAATAAGATGGAAAATGAATTTTTAACGAACTCCATGGTTGTCTACATTGAAAGAGAAATTACTGGTGCTATTGATCCTGATTTCATAATTGATAAGTTTGATCTTTTAAAAAACCGTAGGATACAGTTTAATTAGTATTTGCATTTCATGTTTATTTTATAATTTGTTTTGACTTTATTTTTTTTATTAATTTTTTTTAATGTATTTATTTAGAATATACATTTATAGAGTAATCCCTACTTTGTCTTCTTAAGTGGGTGTATCTTTATTTTTAATTAGTACAATTTTCTCATAATGTTAATGATCGGAAAAAAAAAAAAAATTTCTAGCCTACCCTAGTGTTTAATCCTGGTTACGTTTTGAACCCACGGTCCGTGATACTATGCTACACATGCTTGCAAGTAATCCAATATATCATTGGCTAGATATATGTTTCCCACCAACGTGGGACTTGTTATTTTCCTAATTTAACGGATGCACTTTGACTATCAATTTCTAATTCACCCATTCACTATTTTTTTTCCAACATGATCACTAACTTTGACTGTGCTTAGGTGAGCTGCCATCTTGGGAAAAATAGAATATAGGATGCTGTGTCCTCAGGAAAAATATCTATTGATATAAACAAACTCTTTTTTTTTTTTTTTTCTTTTGACAATAAATATAAATACACTCTTAAAAGAAGGAAACTAAACAAAACAAAAAAAAAAATGACAAAGAAAAGGCTTGTTGGTTGTTGCAAATTATAAGTCAATATATATATATTATCGGCACATGGTATCATAATATTAAGAAAATCTGTATCATCAGCGGAACTTAGTATTTCTGAACTGTTTGAAGCATTATATTTATGGATACGTAACTGTAAAATTTTATTTCTATGTTCCTTTTTATTATTATTAATAGGTCAAACATTCCTTCCTTATAGTATTCAACCGGGAGAATAATTAAACTTGAAGATTATTATTTCCTGTAAATCTCAAACCACTTCACTCACTTATAATAATGCTACTTCTCCTCTCTTAAAACAAAAGTCTTTAATCATCATTAACAAACTCTCAATTAGAGGAACAAGATTGGAGAGTTAAAACAAGCAAAATAAAATAAAATAGAATTAATAGGTATTCGGTTGTTGCTCAAATATGGCATTGAAAATGTCCATTTTATCTCGTCCAACAATTATGCTAATGTCAAGTCCACCGTTGTCGTCGTCTCTACTCTCAGCGAGTGAGAAGCATCTATAAGCATCAATATGAACCACATCGAATTTTCTTGGTCTGCCCCAGCCAAAATCAGTGTTATAGACTTGGAATTTCGGTGAGCTTGCAACCCGTAACAACAGGGCTACGTTTGAATGCTTCATTGATATTTGATATCCAGTTCTCTAAACCTTTCAGTACTCCTAATTTACCCAGTTCATTGATTTTTCTTCCAATAGCTCTTGCAGCAAAAACTATTCCATTTTCTCCCATTAACTCACTTCTTTTAGCTGGTACGAGGATGTATGCCAAACAGTTGCCAAAAAAATTTGCAGGTATTTGAGACAAAAACCGTTCTCTACAATCTACTGGAGCCAGAAAATGATAAACCACATCATCATCATCATCTGACTTACCATTGATTTGCTCATGTAACTTCATTAAATTTACCCACGTGAAAGCACAAGTTACTGCAAATGATGATATGTGAATTTGCTGATCTAGTTCGTTTTTGCTTTGAGTAGTTTTAACACAATGCTTTAGTTTCTCAATTTCAGCTCGCTTTAACACCAAAGTGATCAGAACATGATCATCATCATCTGGAGCATCTCCGCTAAGGCCTGAATCTCCAATACTCTGAATATCTTTCAAAACGATAGATGAGATTCCATCTGAATCTTCAATGATATCTTTACTACAATAAGGCAACGAAAGTGAGCTGGTGGTGATCAAATCATGATCTCCTTGTGGTGATTTGTGAATGGATGCCCAAGATTTCATGAAATGATTGATACTCCTTCCATCACCTGCCACATGGTTAGACGTTACTCCAACAGAAAAGCCTGAGTTTGCAAACACGGTGAATTGTACAGCCAAGACAGGCACCGCGTGTGTGGTATTTGATGACGACGACGGACGGATAAACGGCAGTTTTGGGACAAGAGATTGAAGCGTTTTAACATCTCTTGCATGGTTTCCAACAACAAGATGGTTAAAATCAGCGTCGGATTCAGTGACGACAACTTTGACGGCGGCATCGCCTTCGTTGAAAAGAATATAGGGAACGTGGTGTGGAAAAGGGCACGTGAGATTGCCGGCAAAGGGGAAGAAATGACGGAGAGTTTGAGAGAGAGATTCCTTGAGATGGGGAAGAAGTGTTTGTGTGAAATGAAGTGTAGGATGAGGGAATTCGTAGAAGAAAATTCTCTGCACAGGGCAACAAGCAAACCATCCGATGTCTAAGAAAGTGAGAGGAACGATGGTTGTGGACACAGAGCCTTCCGGTGGCGCAACCCGGATTTGATCAATAACTTTGACTGTACTTGGCTGAGTTGCCATCTCCGGAAAACAAAACAAAACAAAATAAAAGGTTTTATTTTAATGTTTGAATCTCAAAAAACAATATCAAAACGAATTGAGAGTGGCTATGAAAAAGCAGTAAGAAAGCTAGATGTTTTAATAATTATCATTTGAGTTGTTGTAATGATTAATATGTTGATCATTAATTGTAATTTCCACGGATGAATCATGGCACTTATAATCAAAATAAGTGGTGTAGCAAGCAGGTTGTCACAGGCTTAGAATTGCGCAACGGATCCTGTGTGGTATTTAGACAACTTTAGGGTAGAGGTGGTTACAGTTTCGGTAAACCGTTGGTTTTGTCCGTGGTTTAACCGGAACTGGAGGGGCCAAACCGAAACCGAAACCGAAACCGAAACCGGAACCACTGGTTTGAAAACCGGTGGTTCCGGTTTCGGTTTCAGTTTCGGTTTGGGACTCCTCCAAACCGGCTAAAATCGACGGTTTTGTCCGCGGTTTAAACTGCCGGTTTATAAAAAAAAAATTATTAAAAAAAATCCAACCAATCAAATGTTGCCACATGGCAGAGAATTAAAAAAAAAAAACTGAAACCAAACCGGACCAAACCGCAACCGAAACCGCTAAACCGTTGGTTACCGGTACCAAATTGGTGGTTCCGGTTTCGATTTCGGTTTTTGGTGGCCACAAAACCGAAACCGAACCGTGGTCATGACTACTTTAGGGTAATGTTGCTAAATAAGCCTTGCTTGTTAGTCTCTCACACATACAAGTGAGATCCTAGAGAAAGGGATTATAAGAGCTTGTGGGAAACAAATGAAGCTTGTATTGCTTTGTAAAAAACTTTACAATGCTTTGAGTGAATATGGTTTGGATATGCTTGGATTGGCTTACAAATAAGAGGAGTTGACTATTTATAAAGTGTCACCTCCTTAATGAATGGCTAGGATCATTTTTATCCAATGGTGGAGGTTTTGCCTCCAGAATGTTTTATACATATCTAGAGTATTCTTATTATCTTGAATTCTCTATACAAGTATGTACATATTGTTGGGGATAATGCCTTAAGAACATATGTTGTTAATCTTCTTGCTGAATTAATAATTAGATTGACATTCTATTACATATTTGTGTGCATTTAATGTTATTAATATTGTATTAATAACATAAAATTCCATGATTATTAAATGTAATATTAAACATAGTATATAAGTTGTTATATACATGAGGATTATGTTTAATATAATAATCTTAATTGTCTGTAATTGATAATTAAAGTTGGGATCTTTAATTAATTAAAATTACTAGTATGGTTCATTCCCATTAAGAATGGAACAGTTTTATCCGAACTGTTGATGTAGTGACATTAGAATGAAGGTACTTTGTATAATAAGATTATACAAGACATGGACGCGATAAATTGGAATCTTTAATAATCTCCGTCTTGAAATAAAGTATTCCCTTTTATCAATCAGATGGTCATATATGGAACGATCTTAATCCTGAGTATTTAACAGACTCCTACTTATAGAGTTGTGTCTTTTGACTTACTCGGTATGGTTTGCTCTAATTACCAAACCTAAAAACCTTGTATCTTGGAGACATGATGATATATTTAGCTGGGAATGATAATATACAAGATGGAATCCATTCCCTCTCAATTAAAGTAGACAAACAGTTCTCTTGAGTAAATGATTCTGGTCTTAAACAATAGAGCGCTCAATTTATGATAAGATCATAAATAATTGTTTATTAGAGAATCACGGGCACTCAAGGATAAAGACGTAATTGAGAGGTCAACGGATTTGAACCTAGCTCATATTACGAACTGTTTATGGAGGGTTGATCTATATGTAATGATTATATCAATGGACTGTTCGATTCCTATTCGAGTAATTAATTCTATAATGACAAGAGTGCAGTTCCAGTTTTTTAGTGGAACAAATCTGGAATTAATAAATCTAATATTTAATTAAAGAGTTTAATTAAATATTGAAGATTTATTGGAGCTTGAAATTATAGGTCCATGTGTCCCCATACCATCTCTATAATACTGTATTGAACATTAAGGTATACTGAGGCTTAGTGATTAATTTAGAATTAATCATCTATACATAAAGAAGTTTATGTATTGTTTTATTTATTAAATAATGTTTGATTATTTAATTATATGTATAAAATAATATTTTGATTATTTAATTTTATTTATTAAATAATGTTTGATTATTTAATTATATGTATTAAATAATGTTTGATTATTTAATTATATGTATAAAATAATATTTTGATTATTTAATTTTATTTATTAAATAATGTTTGATTATTTAATTATATGTATTAAATAATGATTGATTATTTAATTATATGTATTAAATAATATTTTGATTATTTAATTATATATATATATTTTAATAATTGGGGTGGGTTGTATTATTGTTACTTTTAGTCATGAATGGGGTGGGTGGAAATCAAATACCCTTGCTTTTCTACTAGTGTTTTTTCTTTTGTTTTGTTTTTTCTTTCATCATTTCATTTAAAGCATAGTGGAATTCTAGCTCCTATTCTATGATTCTTTACACCACCCACCCTAGTACTATGATAGTGGAAAAATACTACACCACCCAATATATATATATAGCTCTCTCTCTCACTCTCTCAAAAAAATGGAAGAAGCATAAAAAGAAAATATTTATTTTTGAGTTGATTCATATATTTTGAGCTTCATGAAAACAAGACAAGAAGAGTTCTTGTTTTGAGAAACACTAGTTCTAAACAAGAGAGTGATAACAAAAGAGAAAAATTATTTTTAAGGTCTAAGCCTCTAAAAATATTGTGAGATAGTCTCTCAATATTTTTCTAGTTGTCTCAAGTGTTGAGTACACAACTAGTACAGAAATTCAAGAGTTGAATTTTTCTGTTCAATACCGAGACGCCCACTCGTCGGTTCTTTGGTGTTGGAGATTCGGTGTGGAAGAACTTGGTTCGAGGGAATCACGAAGATTCTACAGTGGAGGAACTCGATTCGAGCGAATCACGGAAAGTCTACAAGGGTAACTATTTCCTTCCTTATTATTTATAGTTAAATATTAGAATCAATATAATCACAACGATCCGGCTAAAACGTTTTTTTTTTTTGTTGAAATTTTAAAAAACCGGGCCCACCGCACTTCCGCTGCGCGGATACCGGTTCCGGTTCCGGTTCACGGAACCAACAATTGGTATCAGAGCCACGTTGTAATTTATATTGATTTTAATATTAAAATTGATTCCGGTAGTAGGCGCTTTGCATTAAATGTGATTTAATGGTTCTTTTTTATTCATGTGATGAATGGTAAATAAAAATGATTTTTGGTCGTTAATTATATGGTTCCTTTGGATTTTATGTTTTATCGCTTCTTCATTTTTTTAGATAAAAATTTGTAAACCCAAGGGGTATAGGATTTTTGTAAATTGAAGAGGATGGCGTTATCAACAAATCGATGAGATTAGATCGGATGATGAAGAAAGATTACAACAAGACCATTTTTGTAATTTGATTTATTTATGGGTTGTAATTTAAATATCCAAAGGAACTCGGCCAAAATTCATTTAGTTTTTATTTTGCTTTTTCATATTATATTTTATGCGATAATTATATAATATGTTCATGCATATAATATGTCATCTTAGTTAGTAAGTGCCTACTGGAATCGTTATAACATGACATGCATACATATTCTATTCTAAAACTGTTTTAGATTAGAAAATGTTTTATAATTTGTTATAACTATTATTATTACATAATATTGGATATTTTGTAATTAAAATACGGCAATTCAAAATATTGAGTGGGAGAGGGTAATATGACAATATTACCCATAGTCTCTACCATTAGTACAACATCGTGAGATTTAAATGGCGCCTCGAGACGCTTTGATTTCGTCCTCCCTACGGAGGGTGTCCATTTGAGTCACAGCAAGGTTGTCTTCCATGTGATAGGATTTTTAGATGTATTTCAAAATTGACCTACCCTACGGCGGCAATTTTTGAGTTAAGTCTGAAAAATCTGAAATGGTAGGTTACACTCAAAAGATGTAATTAAGCTTGTTAATTACAATCTTGATCAAAGTAAACGGTGATTAATGAAAGTTGAAAATATGAGATATTTTGATTTAACTTTTATTGATTGAGAAAGTCTCAATTCAATTGTCAAATGCATGACTATTATTATTACATAATATTGGATATTTTGTAATTAAAATACGGCAATTCAAAATATTGAGTGGGAGAGGGTAATATGACAATATTACCCATAGTCTCTACCATCAGTACAACATCGTGAGATTTAAATGGCGCCTCGAGACGCTTTGATTTCGTCCTCCCTACGGAGGGTGTCCATTTGAGTCACAACAAGGTTGTCTTCCATGTGATAGGATTTTTAGATGTATTTCAAAATTGACCTACCCTACGACGGCAATTTTTGAGTTAAGTCTGAAAAATCTGAAATGGTAGGTTACACTCAAAAGATGTAATTAAGCTTGTTAATTACAATCTTGATCAAAGTAAACGGTGATTAATGAAAGTTGAAAATATGAGATATTTTGATTTAACTTTTATTGATTGAGAAAGTCTCAATTCAATTATCAAATGCATGACCTATCCTACGACGGCACGTTATTTGTGAAAATTGAATTATCGTGGTAAATGAGTAAATAATTTTTCTGTATTTTTACATGCGCCATGCATCATATTTACATTACCGAAGTTTATATATGTGATATATATGAACTGTGCACACATATTAAATATGAATGATTGTTATTTAATTTCAGCAAACCAAACATGTCCAATCCAATAATCAAGATACTCGCTGCTGAAACTTTAACCGGTGAAAATTTTGTCAAATGGAAAAGTAACATGAACATCGTGCTTGTATGTGAAAACTTCAAGTTTGTCCTAACGGATGAATGTCCTCCACGCCCTCATGCCAAGTCATCAACAAATGTTGCTGAGGCATATGATCGTTGGCAAAATGCCAACAACAAAGCCCGCTGCTACCTGTTAGCAGGCATGTCTGACGTGCTTAGATGTAAGCATGAAACGGTTGAAACCGCAAAAGGGATTATGGACTCCCTACAGGCAATGTTTGGGCGCCCTTCTGAACAGTCTCGTCATGAGGCTGTAAAGGCGCTTATGAACGCCAGAATGAAAAAGGGTACTTCAGTCCGCGAGCATACGCTCAAAATGATTGAACACATTAATGAGGCGGAAATACATGGTGCCAATATCGACGAAGCCACACAGGTGGGGATGATTTTAGAAACACTATCCCCTAACTTCCTTCAATTTAAAAGTAACTATTTCATGAATAAATTGAAGTACAACATGACTCAGTTGCTTAACGAGCTTCAAACCTTCGAATCCATTTTGAATGAAAAAGGAGGTGAGGCAAATGTTGCCGAAGCTACAACTTCCTCTTCTGGAAAGTCCAACAAGAGGAAGAATAAGAATAAAGGAAGTGGCAAGTTGAAAAACAAAAAGGGCAATTTCAAGGCTAAGAAAATCAACAACAACAAAGCAAAGAGCTCTGACAAAAAGGCCAAAGGAAAATGTTTCCACTGTGGCATAGATGGTCACTGGAAGAGGAACTGTAAAAAGTACCTCGAAGAGCTTAAGATCAAAAAGAAAGGTAAATCAGATTTACTTGTTCTAGAATCTTGTTTAGTTGAAAATGATATGTCTTCCTGGATAGTTGATTCAGGTGCGACTAACCATGTTTGTTGTTCTATGCAGATGTTTGATTCTGTAACAGAACTAGCCGATGGGGACTACACGATGAGAGTGGGTAATGGGGCTATGGTGTCAGCTAAAGCAGTGGGAGAAGTGAGACTTCTCTTTAATAATAAATTTCTTGTTTTGAACAATGTTTATTATATTCCCGGTTTTAGAAGAAATTTGATTTCTGTTTCAAGACTGTATGAACAATTATTTAAGGTTTCTTTTAATGATAAAGTTGTTATTATTTCTAGAAAGGGTTTAAATATTTGTTCTGGAATTTTGGACAACGGTCTCTATTTTTTAAGACCAACCTTTAACACACTGCTTAACACTGAAATGTTCAAAGTCGAACAACCAAAGTCTAAAAAGCAAAAGATTTCTCCTGACGATAACACATACCTATGGCATCTTAGACTAGGTCATATAAACCTAAATAGGATTGAAAGATTGGTAAAGGAAGGTCCTTTATGAGAGCTAAAAGTTGGCACTCTTCCAGTCTGTGAATCCTGTCTGGAAGGTAAAATGACTAAACGATCTTTTTCGGGAAAAGGTCAAAGAGCCAAAGAACCTCTTGAATTGATACATTCTGATGTGTGCGGTCCGATTAATGTACAAGCAAGAGGAGGATATGAATATTTCGTCACTTTCATTGACGATTATTCTAGGTATGGTTATATTTATTTAATGCAAAGGAAATCTGAAACTTTTGGAAAGTTTAAAGAATTCCAAGCCGAGGCTGAAAAGCAATTAAATAAATCGATTAAAACTCTTCGATCAGATCGAGGAGGTGAATACCTTGATAATGAATTCTTGGATCATTTAATCGAACATGGGATTTTATCCCAATTGACTGCACCTGGGACACCACAGCAAAACGGTGTCGCAGAAAGGAGAAATAGAACATTGCTTGATATGGTGAGATCCATGTTAAGTTACTCATCATTACACATGTCGTTCTGGGGATATGCACTACAGACTTCTGTATACATACTTAATTTAGTTCCATCTAAGTCTATACCTAAGACACCCTTAGAGTTGTGGAATGGTAGCAAAGTTAGTTTGCGACACATTCGCATATGGGGGTGTCCTGCACACGTACTTAAAGGTAGGACTGGGAAGTTGGAACCTCGATCTGAAGTATGCATATTTGTAGGATATCCAAAAGGAACGAGAGGAGGTTTGTTTTATAGTCATCAAGATAATAAAGTATTTGTATCGACAAATGCAACATTTCTTGAAAATAACTATATGACAAACTTCAAACCTCGTAGTAAAGTTATACTTGAGGAGTTACTTTCTGATGAGGTCAGACCAACATCGACAACTGTTGTCGAACGACAAAATGAGAAGACCACAACTCAAAATCAGAATGATTTACCACCTCGTCGTAGTGGGAGGGTTGTGAGACAACCTACTCGCTATGGACAAATTGGGGAAGCACAAGTTGTGATTTCTGATCTTGGTAAAGATGATCCATTGACATATCGATGTGCAATGGAAGATTCTGACAAAGAGAATTGGCAGCAAGCAATGAATCTCGAGATGGAGTCAATGTACTCCAACTCAGTCTGGAAACTTGTAGACCTACCCGAAGGGGTTAAACCTATTGGTTGTAAATGGATCTACAAAAGAAAGAGGGGAGTGGATGGGAAAGTGGAAACTTTCAAAGCTAGGCTAGTGGCAAAGGGTTTTACCCAAAAAGAGGGAGTTGACTATGAAGAGACTTTCTCGCCAGTAGCCATGCTCAAATCCATCCGTATACTCTTATCCATTGCCGCATATTATGACTATGAGATATGGCAAATGGATGTTAAGACGGCTTTTTTGAATGGCCATCTTGACGAGAGCATCTATATGGTGCAACCAGAGGGGTTTATAGATAAAGGCCAAGAGCAAAAAGTTTGCCAGTTGCAAAAGTCCATCTATGGACTTAAGCAAGCTTCTAGATCTTGGAATATTAGATTTGATGAAGCAATTAAATCATATGGATTTGATCAAAATGTTGATGAGCCTTGTGTCTACAAGTACATCAAAGAAAAGAAGGTGGTCTTCTTAATTCTTTACGTTGATGACATTCTTCTCATTGGGAATGATGTAGAATCTTTATCAAATGTAAAGAAATGGCTAGCTAACCAATTCCAAATGAAGGATTTGGGAGAGGCAAGTTATGTTCTTGGGATCCAACTTATACGAGATCGTAAGAACAAGCTGTTAGCATTGTCTCAAGCATCGTATATTGATAAGATGTTAATCAAGTTTGCAATGCAAAACTCCAAGAAAGGTAATCTACCTTCTCGTCATGGAGTTACTCTTTCTAAAGAGCAGTGTCCTAAAACACCTCAAGAGGAAGAGAATATGAGACACATTCCCTATGCCTCCGCAGTAGGCAGTCTTATGTATGCTATGTTATGTACTAGACCTGACATATGCTATGCAGTGGGAGTGGTCAGCCGGTATCAGTCTAACCCAGGATTAGATCATTGGGTAGCAGTTAAACACATTCTCAAGTATCTTAGGAAAACGAGAAACTATATGCTTGTATATTCTGGTAGGGATTTGATTCCTATTGGCCACACTGATTCTGATTTTCAATCAGACAAAGATAGTCGAAAGTCGACGTCTGGGTCAGTGTTTACCATTGGTGGTGGAGCCATAGTTTGGAGAAGCATCAAACAATCCTGCATAGCTGATTCCACTATGGAGGCTGAATACGTGGCTGCCTGTGAAGCAGCTAAAGAAGCAGTCTGGCTCCAAAAGTTTTTATCTGATCTGGAAGTTGTTCCAGATATGGAAAAACCCATGACACTTTATTGTGATAACAGTGGAGCCGTGGCTAATTCAAAAGAACCTAGAAGCCACAAAAGAGGAAAACATATAGAGCGAAAGTATCACCTTATAAGAGAGATTGTCCATCGTGGTGATGTGTCTGTTCTGAAGATTAGATCTGAAGACAACCTCGCAGATCCCTTCACAAAGACTCTTCCGGCAAAGAGTTTTGAAGGGCATCTAGAAGGACTGGGGTTAAAGGACATGTCTCATCTGCTTTAGGGCAAGTGGGAGATTGTTGGGGATAATGCCTTAAGAACATATGTTGTTAATCTTCTTGCTGAATTAATAATTAGATTGACATTCTATTACATATTTGTGTGCATTTAATGTTATTAATATTGTATTAATAACATAAAATTCCATGATTATTAAATGTAATATTAAACATAGTATATAAGTTGTTATATACATGAGGATTATGTTTAATATAATAATCTTAATTGTCTGTAATTGATAATTAAAGTTGGGATCTTTAATTAATTAAAATTACTAGTATGGTTCATTCCCATTAAGAATGGAACAGTTTTATCCGAACTGTTGATGTAGTGACATTAGAATGAAGGTACTTTGTATAATAAGATTATACAAGACATGGACGCGATAAATTGGAATCTTTAATAATCTCCGTCTTGAAATAAAGTATTCCCTTTTATCAATCAGATGGTCATATATGGAACGATCTTAATCCTGAGTATTTAACAGACTCCTACTTATAGAGTTGTGTCTTTTGACTTACTCGGTATGGTTTGCTCTAATTACCAAACCTAAAAACCTTGTATCTTGGAGACATGATGATATATTTAGCTGGGAATGATAATATACAAGATGGAATCCATTCCCTCTCAATTAAAGTAGACAAACAGTTCTCTTGAGTAAATGATTCTGGTCTTAAACAATAGAGCGCTCAATTTATGATAAGATCATAAATAATTGTTTATTAGAGAATCACGGGCACTCAAGGATAAAGACGTAATTGAGAGGTCAACGGATTTGAACCTAGCTCATATTACGAACTGTTTATGGAGGGTTGATCTATATGTAATGATTATATCAATGGACTGTTCGATTCCTATTCGAGTAATTAATTCTATAATGACAAGAGTGCAGTTCCAGTTTTTTAGTGGAACAAATCTGGAATTAATAAATCTAATATTTAATTAAAGAGTTTAATTAAATATTGAAGATTTATTGGAGCTTGAAATTATAGGTCCATGTGTCCCCATACCATCTCTATAATACTGTATTGAACATTAAGGTATACTGAGGCTTAGTGATTAATTTAGAATTAATCATCTATACATAAAGAAGTTTATGTATTGTTTTATTTATTAAATAATGTTTGATTATTTAATTATATGTATAAAATAATATTTTGATTATTTAATTTTATTTATTAAATAATGTTTGATTATTTAATTATATGTATTAAATAATGTTTGATTATTTAATTATATGTATAAAATAATATTTTGATTATTTAATTTTATTTATTAAATAATGTTTGATTATTTAATTATATGTATTAAATAATGATTGATTATTTAATTATATGTATTAAATAATATTTTGATTATTTAATTATATATATATATTTTAATAATTGGGGTGGGTTGTATTATTGTTACTTTTAGTCATGAATGGGGTGGGTGGAAATCAAATACCCTTGCTTTTCTACTAGTGTTTTTTCTTTTGTTTTGTTTTTTCTTTCATCATTTCATTTAAAGCATAGTGGAATTCTAGCTCCTATTCTATGATTCTTTACACCACCCACCCTAGTACTATGATAGTGGAAAAATACTACACCACCCAATATATATATATAGCTCTCTCTCTCACTCTCTCAAAAAAATGGAAGAAGCATAAAAAGAAAATATTTATTTTTGAGTTGATTCATATATTTTGAGCTTCATGAAAACAAGACAAGAAGAGTTCTTGTTTTGAGAAACACTAGTTCTAAACAAGAGAGTGATAACAAAAGAGAAAAATTATTTTTAAGGTCTAAGCCTCTAAAAATATTGTGAGATAGTCTCTCAATATTTTTCTAGTTGTCTCAAGTGTTGAGTACACAACTAGTACAGAAATTCAAGAGTTGAATTTTTCTGTTCAATACCGAGACGCCCACTCGTCGGTTCTTTGGTGTTGGAGATTCGGTGTGGAAGAACTTGGTTCGAGGGAATCACGAAGATTCTACAGTGGAGGAACTCGATTCGAGCGAATCACGGAAAGTCTACAAGGGTAACTATTTCCTTCCTTATTATTTATAGTTAAATATTAGAATCAATATAATCACAACGATCCGGCTAAAACGTTTTTTTTTTTTGTTGAAATTTTAAAAAACCGGGCCCACCGCACTTCCGCTGCGCGGATACCGGTTCCGGTTCCGGTTCACGGAACCAACACATGTATCTAGATTCTTCCTACAAGTGTGTACAAGAACGATCTAGAATGCTTTAGGGACTAGAGACTTACAGAAGCTGATGGGGCTAGAAGTGCCTAGAGATCTCTAGAATCTTCCAAAGAGTGGTGCTTTCTTGTGGCCTTGTTAGGCTCCTTGGCTTCGAATCGATCTGTCTGTGACATCCTCCCCCACCTAAATTTGCCACTTCCTCGTTGCGTATGTGCCATGTATGATGGAGTCTGCCACTAGTTGGATCCTTCGTATGGGTGGATTTCGGCTTGGGAAGCCTTTCGTGAAGGATCACCTTCCTATTATGAGTCGAAGGTACATTGCGTTGCGTCTACTCTTTCGGCTCGATGCATATGGGGTTGCATCGTGGCAATGGTTGCTTGGCATTTGTCTCGCTTCTCTCCATTTGCCTTGATCGCATCTTCCCACGGATAGCATGCTTCATCTTCTTTCAAACGCCTTCAGTTGGCATGTTGTTCTTCGAAGAGGTGAGAGAACTGGGTGTCTCTACGAGTCGTACGATAGATATCATCTTATATTCGGGCTTAGGTATGCGTTCCACCGGGATGGTGAGTGCTTTGCCCCATCAAGAATGTTAAGCGAGCTTGCAGCGGATAGGGGGAAAGCATTGGCTTAGTGGAAGAACGCCATGCCTAGAACCACTTGGTAGTCATCCAAGAGGATTATTAAAAAGTCCAGCTTTCCGCTCCATGGTCCTAGGTGGACAGTGACGGCCTTCGATGTGCCATCAATTGTCTTGACCGGAGAGTTGGCAGCTTTGATAACACCTCCTTGGTTGGTGACTCGAAGGCCAAGTTGTTTGGCTTCTTCAACCGATATGAAGTTGTGTGTTGCCCCAGTGTCCAGCATCGCACGAACTTGCTTGCCTTTGATAGCGGCGCCCACAAATATGAGGCCTTTCTTGGCAAGCGTTGGAGGCACGACTCGCCTATTGAGTGCGTAGATCTGTTAGATAGATCACATGCTTACTTGGGCCTCGGTTGCCTTGGTTTCCTCGAGTTGGGTGACCATAGCATTTAACATCTTCCGCTTTGGGCAGTCAAGTACCCAATGTGACCCATCGCATATGAAGCATGGACTCTTCGGCTTGATCAATATGGGCTTGCCTCATTGTGGTTTGTCTTGCCGATCGTCGCCATTAGGGGACTTGGGACGCCCCTTATCCTTGCGATCGTTTTCCTTAGGCTTGTCCCCTCTTTCATCATGGTTGTTATTATTTTCCTTGGGTTGGCTGTAGTCGGCGAGTGACTCGGCAACAGTAATAGCGGTGCCAATGTCTTACACGTTCCGCCTCTTCAGCTCCACCCTAGCTTAATAATCCTTCAGTTCGTTCATGAAGAAGAAAAGCTAGTCCTTGTCGGGCATATCTTTGATCTTAAGGGTCAAGGTTGTGAATTCTTTGACGTAGTCATGGATAAACCATAATTGCTTGATGCGACGGAGGCGGCCACGGGCCTCCTTATCGGCATTGGTTGGAGAGAATTGCTTCTTAAGTTCCCTCTTGAAGTCATCCCACAATCTGATAGGATGGACTATGTCACCATGCTTGCGCCTCCACCATAATTGGGTAGATTCCCGTAAAAAATGTGGGAGCATCAGTGATTCGGGTCGCATCATCCCTAATTCCCTTGGCTTCGAAGTATTGTTATAAGCCAAAGAGAAAGTTCTCCACTTCCATAGCTTTGCGGTTGCCGTTGTAAATGGATGGCTTAGAGATCTGGATAGTGGTCATGGTGCTAGTGGTGGCACCAAGACTAATGGTTGGGCTATTCCAGTATGAAGGCCATTTAACGCGAATTTCTTCCACTTCTACACGCACAACTCGCAACTCGTGCTCCACGAATGTGCGGATGTTGCGAATTTCCTGGGTGAGGAAACATGTATCCTCCTTGACACTCTTTTGGAACTCTCGAAGGGTGGCCTTGGTTGTTTGTGTGATTTCGCTGTAATCTGTCTCTAGGCCATCGAGATGGTCGACCGCATCACTTAAGGTGGCTTGCACTCCGGAGAGGGTTTCCTCCAAGCTTATAATCCGGGCTTCCAAGCCATCCGTGGACGGACCCTTGGACTTGCTTCGATTGGTGTGGGTGCATTGCTCACCACGACCTCGCGTTTGCTCTTCCACTCTAGTAGCAACTTCGCTGTCAGAAGCAATTGCTTCGCAAACTAGCTGTGGTTGCTTGACGACGAGGCTCTAATACCAACTGTCACTGGCTTAGAATTGCACAGCGGATCCTGTGTGGCACTTAGAAAACTTTAGGGTAATGTTGCTAAGTAAGCCTTACTTGTCACTCTCACACACATAAGTGAGAGACTAGAGAAAGGGATTAGAAGAGCATGTGGGAAATAAAGGAATCATGTATTGCTTTGTAGAAAACTTTACAATGCTTTAAGTGAATATGGATTTGATAGGCTTGGATTGACTTACAAATGAGAGGGGTTGACTATTTGTAAAGTGTCACCTCCTTAATGAATGGCTAAGATCATTTTGATCCAATGGTGGAGGTTTTGCCTTCAAAATGTTCGATACATATTTAGAGTATTCTTCCTATCTAAAATTCTCTATACAAGTATGTACATGTATCTAGATCCTTCATACAAGTGTGTACAAGAATGATCTAGAATGCTTTAGGGACTAGAGACTTCCAGAAGCTGATGGGGCTAAAAGTGTATGGAGATCACTAGAATCTTCTAAGGAGTGGTGCTTGCTTGTGACCTTATTGGGCTCCTTAGCTTCGAATCGATTGGTCCGTGACAAGGTGCTCTAAAAGTTACTGACCACTAGCTCATTTTGTGAATAGAGACAGATTTGTGGATATAGTTCGGTGTTGGGATGGCAATGAGGAGGGTTCGAAACGGTCGGAGTGGGGTGGTCCTCCCCATACCTCGCCCTATTTATTTTTTACAAACCCATTCTCTCATAAAATTCCTCATTTTTTAGAAACTCATTTTTTTAAAACATCATCCACCACGTGATTACGTCAAGCTAATGGAAATTTCTGAGTTTGGAAATACAGTAAATTGAATTGAATGGCCATAGTAGGCACCACATGAGTGGTGTCTAATGACAGACGTGTAGGCTACAGTTTTCGGGAAAAGAGATTTAAGAGGTTTAACATCTCGTGCATGGTTACCTATAATATGGTTAAAATCGACGTCAGATTCAATAACGGTTACATGAAAACAGGGAGAGAAAGAGAGTTTCTTTAAGTTTTAAGAGAGAGGATGCAGAATCAACTATTACTATTCGCTTCACTGGATACTAGAGGTGGCTACAGTTTCGATTAAACCATTAGTTTCGTTCGCGGTTTAATCGAAACTGTATGATCAAAACCGTAACTGAAACCATGACCAAAACCGACGGTTAGAAAATCGGTTGGGAATCGATTAACCCACAGTTTGGGGTTCAAAAAAACCGATGAATTTTTATATTAAAAAAAAAATAGACGAATCAGAAGCTGCCACGTGACACATTTTTTGAATATTATTTTTTTTGAAAAACCGCTCGAAACCGTAACCATCAAACCGGTTGGCTGGTTACGGTTACGGTTACGGTTTTGGTTTTGGTCTCCCCAAAACCAAAACCAAAACCAAAACCAAAACCAAAACCGTCGATTTCTTACCGAAACCATAACCGTAACCGTGGTCACCTCTACTGGATACTGACTTGTAATTAAGAGGAATTCTAAATACATTCTCCCAACATATTCTCTCAATTCATTTTCTTCTTTCTTTGACAAATGTCAATATTTTACTTTTTAACATAAAAGTTAAGCTATAATAAATGATTTGTCTGTTCATATTATTTATGAATCAAACAAAACAATCTCTTCCCAAATTACCCTTTTTTTTATTAATTATAATTTATAATTTCTTTCATCTAATTCTTTTCTTTTCCTTTTTTAGATATGAAAAAAATATTTGATTTTTCTCAAAAATCCTTTTGTCTTTAAAAAAAAAAAAAATGAGTTTTTTTTTTTTTTTTTTTTTTTTTTTTTTTTTTTTTTTTTTTTTTTTTTTTTTTTTTTTTTAACTCCTAAACATCATTTATATTCCTTCAAAAACATAATTTATACCAAATATAATTTGCAATCTATTTCACCTAAATCTCTATGGAATCCTTTTGAGGTTTTATTTATTTATTTTTAATTTCTAAACATCATTTATTCTCCTTTAAAATACATAATTACTTAAAAAAAAAAAAATTATATTTCCATTTATTTCATTCAACATTTATTTAATATGAAAAAATTGATTGTAAAAATCATTACACACACATATATATATATATACACACACTTAAAAATGTTTTTTTTTTTCTAATTAGATAAAAGTGATTATAAATTATAGTTGATAAAAAGTAAAAGGGCAATTTGGAAAGAAAATGTTTTGTTTGAGTTGTAAATAATATGAGCAGATGAACCATTTATTATAGTTTCTTTCATATCAAAAAGTAAAATATTGACAATTGTAAAAAAAAAAAAAAAGATATAGTGGATTGAAAGAGGTGAAAATTGTCAAAACTAACCACATAAATTATAGGAAATTTGTTTTTAACCACAAACGAACTTTTATTTATTAACAACCATTTTTTTTGAGAAATTACAGGAAAGCCCTCGTATAAAAACCCCCAAATCAGCTCTCTCTCTTCTTTCTCTTTTTTTCTTTCTCTCTCCTCTGGTCTCTCTCACCGATTTCCCTCTCTCTCTCCCGATCTACCTCTCTCTCTCTCCTCTATTGGACTCTCGCCGGCGTGATGGAGGCTCGCCGGGCACCGGAGAAGGCATCGCCAAGCACCGGCGAGCCCCCAGCTGCAGCGGCAGCGGCAGCGCACGGCGCTGTTGCTTCGCGAGTGCTGTCGCTTCACGAAGCAACAGCGCCGTGCGCTGCCGTTGCAGCTGGGGGCTCGCCGGTGCTTGGCGATGCCTTCTTCGGCGCCCGGCGAGCCTCCATCACGTCGGCGAGCCTCCAATAGAGAAGAGAGAGAGGTAGATCGGGGAGAGAGAGAGGCTGTTGAGAGAGACCAGAGGAGAGAGAAAGGAAATTGGGGAAGAAGACATCAAGTTTCAGAAATTCCATTTTTGACATGTTTTCAAGTTTCACATATTTCATTTTAGGCATGATTTCAAGTTTTAAATTTCATTTTAATCATGATTTCAAGTTTTAATGTTCAAGTTTTTAGCCATGATTTCAAGTTTGAGGTTTTTAAAAAAAAAAAACTAATTTTAAGGGCAGTATAGTAAATTACGGACATACAGTAAATTTTTTTTTAAAAAGTGGTTATTAACAATTATAATTTCAAATGTGGTTATTAAGAAAGTTTGATGTTTTGAGTGGTTATTTCTGATTTTGTCTCATTGAAAGAGTGTGTATATATATATATTTTGAAAAGTGGGGGTAGTATATTTAGCATTCCTATATAATTAATAAAATGATCGGTACCAAACTTTTGACCCCACAAATAGGAGTACAGTAAACTAACAGTCTAACACAACCCAATTTATGAGATAAATATAGAAAGTAAACGAAAAAAAGACTATGTGCTATACATTTATTCCTACGGTCAGTATTCTAGGTACTAATTATAACCATTCAGTGCCAATCATAATTATTAATGAAGAAGAACGTGAAAACAGCCGTTTTTCCATCTTCGATTAATTGCTTTCTCGTGATGACATATTGTGGTGTCATTGATCGGTCGTCATCAAACGTCTATAGATCTATAATCAATTCTCGCAATTATTGAAACATGAAACACGTTCAAGCATTATTCATGAGAGATTAGACTAAAAATAAGGAATGCACTGGCTTTATGAGTATGCATCCCGTTGGGATCTGGCCTCGTGGCAAATAATGCCACGTTGCAAGATCGCATTGGAGATGCATATATTCATGCCGCTGGCATAAGTATATACATCGTCTCTTTCTTGTATCCACTCAAATAATGATATGTGGACTAGTGAGCAGTGAAAACGACAATTAATATTAAGGGATAATTACATTCACATCCCTGAAATTTGACATAAATATAGTTAGAGAGAAAGTATACATTTATCTACTCATAGCACCCCTACTCTTAAAATTGAACTAACAAAAAGACCAAATTGCTCTTAGTTAATACATTTTTAAAAAAAGATAACCATTTTATAAAAAAAATATAATTAATTAAATTAATTGTAGATAATCTTTTCAATGGAATATAATTAAAAATAATAATTTTAAAATAGAAAAATAAAAAACTATTTTTAAAGTTTTAATTAACTTCATTTTAATTTTTTTTTTTTTTTTTTTTTTTTTTTTACAATTTTTAAAGGCTACTTCTTAAACATGAAAATAATTTAGAATCAACATTTGGCGTTGATGCATTTTACACCGTTATCATTTGTATTGTTCACCTATTACCTTACTTTATGTAGATCTATGAAACGTTTCCATTAAAACAATGGACGGTTACAATTAATTTATATGTTTTCCTCTTCTTGCCAAACCAATCAAAATTTCAAGTTTAATTGTTAGTCGGAAGTCATTTTATTTTATCTATTAGAATTAAGAATTTAAAAATTTACAATGAATATGTGGTTAAGATGTGATTGGTTTTCAAAACATAAAAAATTATTTATTCGAGACTCACCTTCATTCCAAAACCTTGAATTATTGTAATATTTAAAAAAATTATATAAAAAAAAATTTAATCATCATAGCATCTACAATAATAAACTCGTAATCGAAGGAAGAAGATTGGAGAATTAAAACAAGTAAATATAAAATAAAAAATTAATAGGTATGCAGCTGCTGCTCAAATATTGCATTGAAAATGTCCATTTTATCTCGTTCAACAACTATGCCAATGTCAAGTCCACCGTTGTCGTCTCTACTCTCAACAAGTGAGAAGCATTTATAAGCACCCATATGAACCAGGTCGAATTTTTTTGGTCTCCCCCACCCAAAATCAGTTTTATAGACTTGGAATTTCGGTGAGCTAGCAACGGAAACAACAGGGCTACGTTTAGATATTTCCATGATACTTGGGATCGAATTCTCTAGATGTAAACCTTCCACTGCTCCTAATTTATCCACTTCATTGATTTTTCTTCCAATAGCTTTTGCAGCAAAAACGATCCCACTGTCTCCCATTAACTCTCTTCTTTAAACTGTTACGACAATAGTGTTAGGATTTAGTTAACCTAAAATATATATGAAGTTTGCTCTCTACTTTAAGAACACCACCCATTTTTTCCAGAAAATTCACAGAACATATTAGGAATCTCAAGAGGATTTGGCTGTGGAAGACATTTCCATTCATTGCCTTCCGAATACCACCTTGTGAAAATGGATCCAGGTGTGTCTTCTTGCCAATTGTTCTTAACAAGTTCAATATGACGTTTTTTAACACTCTTGATTGGAGATTTGTGCTTGGAATTTTTGATATTTGGATGCTTGGAAATCTCTAATATTTAGAATTGGAAACTTGCAAGTGGTATCAGAGCCATTCATGTTGAATTGTTGAGTAACAATTTCCCATAGGACTTTTGAATTCATTGAATATCTATATGATTGAGTCTGCTACAGTTTCCCATTTAAAGTAAACCGTGTGCGCATGTGTATTTATTTATCTATTGATTGTCCATATAATTGCAATTGGTGAAATCATGTTACTGTAGTATTTTAAATGGGGACTTGAGTGCATGTGAGTTTATATGATGTAGAATCATCTGGTTGCAATTTGATACTATTTGGCTCAAAAGAAGGTTATTGTTTGACCAAACAGTAGATATACTTGTGGTGATAAATATGTGAGAATTATTAGGCTTTCCATGTGAACAATAAGTCAATCCAAAAAAAGGCTAATCGCTTGACATGACTAATTCTCAATATTTGATTACTGCACGGAGAGTACTATTTACTGTTAATGTTTTTGTCCAAAAACTAAATGTCAATATTGTACTAGTATCTTGTATTAGGACCCACCATTGTGTGAATTGTTTGATCATGTCTTGTATGAATTTATTATTAAATACTCTTGGATTGTGCCGTGATTATTGATTATGAGCCTGCAATTTTGTTATGTTCTCAATTTAGTTACCGCTTCTACTTCATCGATATATGCCAATATCAATTCCATTCCTGTGCTTAAAACAAAAGTCTTTGATCGTCACAGCATCTACATTAACAAACTCTCAATTAGAGGAAGAAGATTGGAGAGTTAAAACAAGCAAAATAAAATAAAATAAAATTAATAGGTATTCTGTTGTTGCTCAAATATGGCATTGAAAATGTCCATTTTATCTCGTCCGACAAATATGCCAATGTCAAGTCCACCGTCGTCGTCGTCTCTACTCTCAGCGAGTGAGAAGCATCTATAAGCATCAATATGAACCAGATCGAATTTTCTTGGTCTGCCCCAGCCAAAATCAGTGTTATAGACTTGGAATTTCGGTGAGCTTGCAACGGTAACAACAGGGCCACGCTTGATTGCTTCACTGACATTTGATATCCAGCTCTCTAAATCTTTCCGTACTCCTAATTTACCCAGTTCATCGATTTTTCTTCCAATAGCTCTTGCAGCAAAAACTATTCCATTTTCTCCCATTAACTCACTTCTTTTAGCTGGTACGAGGATGTATGCCAAACAGTTGCCAAAAAAGTTTGCAGGTATTTGAGACAAAAACCGTTCTCTACAATCTACTGGAGCGAGAAAATGATAAACCACATCATCATCATCATCTGACTTACCATTGATTTGCTCATGTAACTTCATTAAATTTACCCACATGAAAGCACAAGTTACTGCAAATGATGATATGTGAATTTGCTGATCTACTTCGTTTTTGCTTTGAGTAGTTTTGACGCAATGCTTTAGTTTCTCAATTTCAGCTCGCTTTAACACCAAAGTGATCAGAACATGATCATCATCATCTGGAGATTCTCCGCTAAGGCCTGAATCTACAATACTCTGAATTTCTTTCAAAATGCTAGATGTGATTCCATCTGAATCTTCGATGATGTCTTTACTACAATAAGGCAACGAAAGTGAGCTGGAGGTGATCAAATCATGATCTACTTGTGGTGATTTGTGAATGGATGCCCAAGATTTCATGAAATGATTGATGCTCCTTCCATCACCTGCCACGTGATTAGACGTTACTCCGACAGAAACCCCTGAGTTTGCAAACACGGTGAATTGTACGGCCATGACAGGCACCACGTGTGTGGTATTTGATGACGACGACGGACGGATAAACGGCAGTTTTGGGACAAGAGATTGAAGCGTTTTAACATCTCTTGCATGGTTTCCAACAAGATGGTTAAAATCAGCGTCGGATTCAGTGACGACAACTTGGACAGTAGCATCGCCTTCGTTGAAAAGAATATAGGGCACGTGGGGTGGAGGAGGGCACGTGAGATTGCCGGCAAAGGGGAAGAAATGACGGAGAGTTTGAGAGAGAGATTCCTTGAGATGGGGAAGAAGTGTTTGTGTGAAATGAAGTGTAGGATGAGGGAATTCATAGAAGAAAATTCGCTGAACAGGGCAACAAACAAACCATATACTGTCTAAGAAAGTGAGAGGAACAATGGTAGTGGACACACAGCCTTGTGGTGGCGCAACCTGGATTTGATCAATAACTTTGACTGTATTTGGCTGAGCTGCCATCTCCGGAAAAAAAAATAAAAGGTTTAATTTTATTGTTTGAATCTAAAAAAACAATATCAAAACGAATTGAGAGTGGCTAAGAAAAAGCAGGAAGAAAGCTATAGATGTTTTAATAATTTTCATTTGAGTTGTTGTAAACTTGTAACGATCAATTTCATGACAAATAATAAATAGTATCGTGGCAAATAAATAATTTCGAGACAAATAAAATAAAATAAATATTTCGTGAAATATAATAAATATTTTCGTTACAAATAAATTAAAAATAAATATTTTTCGAGAAGGTAATAAATATTTTCGAGACAAATAAATAAATGAACAATAATTATTTTCGTGACAAGTTAATATTTCGAGAAAAAATAATATTTTCATAACAAATAGAAAAATAAATATTTATTTTCGTGACAAATAAATATTTCGAAAAATAAAAAACTTTCGTGATAAATAGAAAAATAAATATTTTCGTGACAAATTAATATTCTTTTTTCGTGACAAGTAAAAAATATTTCCGTGACAGATAAATGAAAATTAATATTTTCGTTACAAATAATAAAACACTTTCATGTAGGGGTGTGCGGCGGATCGGATCCAATGGATTTATCATGATCCAAGATCCGATTGGATCAAAGAAATTGCAATCCGATCCGATCCAATTTTATTAATTGGATCCAATCCGATCCAATTAATATTTCATCCGATCCGATCCGATTATAAAATACTTTAATCCGATCCGATCCAATCCAATATGATCCGATGGATTGAATTAATATAAAGTCAATCGTAATATATAAAAGTTATAATCTGAAATAAATAAAATCAAATAAATTATTTAAACATTACTAATTAACTGAAATAAAATTAACATTAAAAAAATACATGACATAACTTGTAAACTTTATATAATTCAAAAAGTTTATAAACATTATTCATCAGCTCCAAATGTAAACTTAATAAGCCGTGATGTTGATGAAGAAGAATAGAAGAAAAGAAGATGGTGGATTGTTGGCTATAAAGAAATTGAGAAAGAAAACCCAAAATATTAACATTTAAAATTGTATTTTGGTTAGTTCTTTACATTAGAAAGTAGTGGATAAACTAAATTGCCCAATATAAAAATAAGGCATAATATTTTAGACGGATTGACGGATTCGGCGGATTTTCAAATGGAAATCCAAGATTCGATCTAATCTAATCCAATGGATTTTAGAATTTAGGATCCAATCCGATCCAATCACCTCTCTGGATCCGATCTAATCCAATGGATTGGATCTGATCTAATGGATCGTATTGGATTGGTTTGGATCCTGCACACCCCTACTTTCATGACAAATAATAAATAGTTTCGTGACAAATAAATGGAAAATAAATACTTTCGTGACAAATAAAAGTTTCGTGACAAATCTAGATATTTTCGTGACAAATCTTAACATTTTCGTGGCAAGTAAAAAGTTCCGAGACTAATTTAAATATTTTCGTCACAAATAAAAAGTTTCGTGACAAATAGAAAAAGAAATATTTTCTATTTTTGTGACATAAACTTTTCGAAAAAGACAAAAACAATTCGTGACAAATAAATGAAAAATAAATATTGTCGTGACAAATAATTATTTTCTATTTTCGTCACAAATAAATGAAAAATAAATATTTTCGGGACAAAGAATAAATATTTTCATGACAATTTTTTTTTTACTATTTTGGTGACAAATAATAAATAGTTTGGTCTTCTTAAAAAAAAATTAAATAAATAAATAGTTTCGTGAGAAATAAATGAAAAATAAATATTTTCCTGGAAAAATTCGAAACATACTAAAAAAAATGAAGAGCTTTGAGGTTGGTACAAAAGAGAAATAAATGGAAAGTAGAGGAAGAGAGTAGGAAAATACATACCAGGATTTTTGAGGAAGATAACTCCAGGAGTAGAAATCGGAGGAGAGATGGTGGAGAATAGTCACCAACTATGGACTACCTGTTAAAAGGAGAGGGAGATTCTTCAACAACAAAAAAAAGAGAGAGAGAGGGATAAAAGAGAGCTTTGAACTTAGACATGGAATTAATCAAAGGCATTAGTTAATTAATTGATGGTTGCTCCAACTTCCCAAGTAATCCCGATCGATGGTCCACAACCCTCCTACCATACCAATCAGATAGCCAACGGCAGATATTGGTTGCTTTACCCATTAACACACGTCACTACTGACGATCAACACTGTCTCCAAGGTCTCTCCCTCGTCATCAGATCTGCTCTCTCTTTAAATCTTTTCTTCCTTTTGCTTTTCTTATCTTGTACATTTTACGAGTATGTATAGGGAATTTTCTTTCGATTTGTAAGAGCAACCCTTCCTCTGGTTGTGAGAGTTATAGTCATATAACCTCTTCCCGATAATAGGAGTAGTATTCCGAACCGTTTTTGTAGAGTCTAATTAATCGCACCAGGTCACGACAATAATTATATTTCCAAAAAAAAAAAAAAAAGGGGGAAAAATATCGTTTTAGTCCCTATGGTTTATCATATTATCCATTTTGGTCCCCGTCGTTCCAGTTTTGACCACTTTAGTCCAAACGTTCATTATTAATTATTTTTTTGGTCCCTACCATCAAGTTCTGTTAGGGTGTCGTTAAACAAGTGAGAGTATATTGGTAAATGAATTGTTAATCATTTAATCAAATTAATAAATATAATTAAATTAAATAATACAAATTAAAAATAATTAAAAAGTAATATTAAAATAATAATATTAAATATTTATTAAGTTAATAAAAAAAATTAACTTAAAAAAATTAAAAGTGAAAACCCTAATCTGCTTCTCTCTCTCTCTCTCTCTCTCTCTCTCTCTCTCTCTCTCTCTCTCTCTCTCTCTTCTTCTTCTTCTTCTTCTTCTTCTTCTTCTTCAACCCACCACAACTCACTAAACCCTAACCCTAATCATTGCCGCTGCCGCCACCGCCACCACCCAAACACCACACCCTAGCCTAGGGATGGCAATGGGTCGGGTTCGGGTCGGGTCCTATTGGATCCAGACCCAGACCAGCCAAATATTTTGAGACCCAGACCCAGACCCAGACCCGAATATTTTCACGGGTTCGGGTTCGGGTCTAGACCCGCGGGTCTAGTTCGGGTTCGGGTCTAGTTCAGGTAGACCCGCAGACCATCAATTGATCCAATAATGCTTTCACAATTTTTTTTTTCATCAATTAGTTTCATGTCCTTGTTAGTTTTCATCGGTTTTAAACAAATTTGGAAAAAGAGATCTCAATATACACACTAGCAGCAAAAATCCCAATCCAAGATGGTACTAGATCTAAATAAAAACAAAGTTTTGAGATCACCACACTACAAACAACTTTCAAGATCTCCATCCAACTTAATTTTAACTCATTCAAAATGATTCAATCACCAAGCAACTTCAATTGGAAAATAATAAAAAAATTGAAAAAACCGGATTTGAGGCAACTAACAAGCATTCAATATATATATATTCAAGAAACCAGATTTGAAACAACTAACAAGCCTTCAATATCTTGAGCAGTGCTTGGAGCTATGGAGTATGGACTGTGATCTGTGGAAACTGGAAAGGATTAAGAATTGACACTTTGAAAATATGAGAAGTGAGAATGGGTCTGTGGACTGTGGTGGATGCATTTTTTGTCACATCATGTTGCTATGTAAGAAGTTCTATAAATAAGAAGAAAAGAATTTGAAAAGAAGAAAAGAAGAAAAGTAAGAAGTAAGAATGGGTCTGTGGACTGGAAATATGAAAGTAAGAATTGCTACTGGTGGTCTGCGGCAGCAAGAAGAAAAGAATAAGAAATTAGCTATGTAAGAAGTTCTATAAATAAGAAGAAAAGAATTTGAAAAGAAGAAAAGAATTTGAAAAGAAGAAAAGTAAGAAGTAAGAAGTAAGAATGGGTCTGTGGACTGGAAATATGAAAGTAAGAATTGTTACTGGTTGTCTGCGGCAGCAAGAAGAAAAGGATAAGAAATTAGGTATTTAGGTTTAGGGAGGTATTTATATATCTTGTAAAATCAGTCGGGTCTATGGGTTCGGGTCCGGTTTTTTGACCAGACCCGGACCCGACCCGAGATCCGAGACGGGTCTTGAATCTTAGACCTAGACCCGACCCGAGACCTAAATATGAGGACCCAGACCCGACCCATTCGGTTCGGGTTCGGTTCGGTACTCACGGGTCCGGGTCCAATTGCCATCCCTACCCTAGCCCCTCGAAACACTACCCACACTAGGGATGGCAATGGGTCGGGTTCGGGTCGGGTCCTACTGGACCCAGACCCGGACTCGACAAAAAAAATTGGACCCAGACCCAGACCCATGAAAAAATTCGGGTTCGGGTTCGGACCCGCAGGTCTTAGGAAGACCCAAACCCAACCGAGGACCCATGAAAATTCGCGGGTTTGGGTCTGGACCCGCGATCCAAAAAAAAAAATACTTAAAATATATATATACTTAAATATATAAATAACTAAATAAAAAAAAATTAATAAATATAGGACATAAAAGGGAAATATTATTATTTGCATTCAATTTCAATTTCAAATTCTTCAATTTTTATTTTTTTTTTAACTCACTCACTATTCAGGTCTACTGGTCCGGGTCCGGGTCCGGGTCCGGGTCTATGGACCCAGGCCCGAATCGGGTCTAATATTTTGGACCCAGACTAGACCCATGTGGGTCGGGTCGGGTCCGGGTTGGGTCTCACGGGTCTGGGTCTAATAGCCATCCCTAACCCACACCATTCTTTATCTCTCTCATTAGACCCAAACCCATCTATATCTCTTTGATTTCTTCTTTTTTTGGAAATCAATCTCTCACTCAATCATTTTCCTTCTTTGTAAATCAATCCACACACCATACATAACCTAGTCCTGAACAGAAATGGTGGCAAGAACAAAGACGATGGATTGACCCTTAATCAACGCCGCGAGAGGGACACCAAGGCTTTGCAAGAAAAGACGGCCAACAAGACGGCGCAATAGATGTCTGGTAAGGACACCAAAGGTAAAAACAGTACTAAGAAATAATAATACCCAGATAGTTTGTGTTGATTTGACTTTTGGTACTGGGGTTTGATTGAGATTTCAGTGATCTGTTTGGAGCTTTTATTGGGTGTGTTAACAAATCAATTTGATGTTGTATTAATTCACTCTTGATACTGGGGTTTGATTGAGATTTCAGTGTTCTTTTAATCTGGGTCGTGATTTGGTTTGATTTGGTTTATGTTGGTCCCTAGATTTTCTTGTTCTTCTTGATCTTCATTTGTTTATGAAGTTATTTATGGTTATTTCATTGTGTGAGCTTTTGGTTGAGATTCATTTATTAGTCATATAATACCTGAAAGGCTGAAACTATATAATTTAGGTGATATTTTATTATATGGAAACTAATCATTGAAATGAAAACTTTCATTCGATTTTCCATTTTTGTTTCTGAACCTTACTTTCTTCTATCACTAGTGTGTCAAGGATAATTGACTAAACAATTTTACTTTTGCTGTATAATATACATAAGTCTTTTTTTTTTTTTTTTTTTTTTTTTTTTTTTTTTTTCGATCTGGGTTTGTTTGTTGAACGAGATAGAAGAGAGTGTCGATGAGAGGAGATTGGCTCTCCTTGCTACGGACGTAGAGAGAGGGAGAGAAATAATAGGAAGAATACAGAGAGAAACAAAGAGGGTGGGTGTGGAGAGAGAAAGTGAGGTTTTTAAGTTTATTTATTATTGTTTTAATTTGCTTTATATAATTTTAAAATTATTATTTTTAAAATTTAATTAAAACGGATTTATTATTATTATTTTTAAATCATTATTAGGGGCATAACGATCATTTGACCTTCTGCATATGTCAGGTGGTCTGATTTTCACGGAAAACATCACAAAAGGACTAAACTGGCTAATATTGGAACGACGGGGACCAAAACGGATAATAGAGTAAACTACAGGGACTAAAACGATATTTTCCCATTATTTTAAAATTGTTATTAGGGGCATAACGGTCATTTGACCTTCTGCACATGTAAGGTGGTCTGATTTTCACGGAAAATGTCACAGAATGACTAAATTGGCTAATACTGAAACGACAGGGATCAAAACGGATAATAGGGTAAACCATAAGGACTCAAACAATATTTTCCCAAAAAAAAAAAACACGACAAAATTAAAATATTCGATTGCAATCTAGTTAAATAATAATTGAGAGGAGTTGTCACATCACACTATGAGTTGTTACCAAAATCGAAATTTTTAGTTCGGTTTCAACAGTCACGGTTTACAGTGGTGATGCCTATTTATAGGCTCACTATGTCGGTTATTACAAGATTGAGGAAATTAATATTCTAGTAACTTTCCTATCATTCTACAAATATAGTGTAATTGAATTTAGATAATTTTTAACTGTAAGAACCGACTTAATGAAATTAGAAGTTAATAGAATGTGCAGCACATATTTCATCAGCGTGAAATGAAGTGTAGGGTAAGGCAATTCATAGAACAAAATCCTCTGCATATGAGGACAAAGAAGCCATGGTATGTCAAGGAATGTGAGAGGAATGGTTTATGTGGACACAGAGCCTAGTGTAGACGCAACCTGGCTTTGATCTGTTATATTGAAATTGATTTTCAGTATTTCCTTTACAATGCTATTGTAGTTCAAAACGGTTTCGATTTACAAACAAACACCAATGTAATTTTACTAGGAACCTAAAATTGAGATCCGTGTTTCACACAGTGTCCTTAAGATAAATTCGTCGTCAACACCGTATGTATTTGACATTTGTCTCCCATAATACAACGATTCAACCAGTAAAAGTATATAGAACACGACTACTTTCAGCGAACTCAAATTATAGTCTGAACTTACACAAAAAAATAGAAGAACACTGAGGAGTTAAAAGCCACAAACAGAATAGAAAAAATTGACTTTTTTCTGCATAGAGAATTGTATTTCTATATACGTGAATAGTCTTCAAATGAATATATATTTGCAATCAAGGGAGGAAAGAAATCGATGACAATAATGAGAGAATTAATCTATTTTTAATTTTAACAATTAAAATGTTTTGAATTAAAGATACATATTTCCTTTAATTTGAAATAAAGTAAAACGGAAAATTTAGGGGGCGTTCGGTATCGTTTCTAATTGCTGTTTTTTGTTTTTTGAGTTTAAAAAATATAAAAAACTTGTTCGGTGCACCATTTTCAAGAAAAAGAAAACAAAAACATTAAAAACTGTTTTTTAATTTAAAGCATGAAAAGTTGGACCCATCAAAAACAACAATTACACGTTCTCTGATTGTTGTTCTCGTTTTTTATGGACCCACCACCACTATTATTATTATTATTTTTTTTTTTTAAAAACATAAATTATTGGTACATTTGACTTAAAATGAGATCTACAGCTGGAATATTTGATTGTGGCTTTTTACATTGGGCGAGGGAGATAGGGTTCTCTCATAAAATAAGAATATTCATGTGAGATTGAGATGCTAGCAGCTAATCTGGGTAACATTCCAATCACCATCTTTGTTTCTTGTTTCTTCTTCTCCTTCCAGTTGATGATGATGTCAATTATTTTTAGGTTTTTTTTTTTTTTTTTTTTTTTTTTTTTCTATTTATTGGTTCTTTCTACTTGATGTTTTTTAACATGATATGTTCTTTGTTCATGGATCAATTCTCGATCTCTCTTTTCTTATAAGAACTCATTGGTTTGAGGAAAAAAAAAATGATGATGAATAGAAGAGAAGAGAAGACTTTTCCGGACTGTTGTTATGTTGTATGAAGATTGAGTTAAGTTGGGTGGATTGGAAGGGGTTGAAAGAAGAATATCTCACCCAACCTTTCAGATTCAATGCTGTTTCGAAGACTTTTCTGGACTCTCTCTCTCTATCTCATCATCCGCTTGTTTTTTTATTATTCATTCATTTATTTCTATAATTTAATTCCAGTTTTATTTTTTTAATTTTAACACCAAGAACAAAGTAAGAGAAAGAAAAAGAGATCAAAGATCAAAGCTCGAAGGAGATCCAATCTGGTGATTGGAACTCCACCTCACTTTTTTTTTTCTTTTTTCTTTTTTAATTCTATTACAATGGATAGTGGAGATCCATTAAAAAAGTTTTTTTTTTTTTTTTTTTTTAAATTTAATCTTATCAGTTTTTCAGTAAATTCAATTATTCCAAAAAATATATATAAAAAAAAATTGATTTTAGAGTATTCTACCAGACGCGTTTTTATGTTTACATTCTCAAAATATCGTTTTTCATAATTACTACCGAACGTGTTTTCAAACTCAAAAAACAAAAAACAGAAACGGAAAACGAAAACAAAAAACAAAAACAAAAAATAGAAAACGAAAACATTACCGAACGCGCCTTTAATCACCATGAAACCTGTGATTACATTCTTTAAAATCAAAACTAATTCTTACTCATTAAATGTCAATTATTATTTTGAATTGAGAAAATTAATCATGTAGCAAAATCAGTTCGGGTCACGGATTCACGCCCGTGGTTTGAACTGTTGCGGCATTCTTGTCCGCACATAAGTCATTGAACCCACAGTCCTTGATACTATGATACACATGCTTGCAATTAATCCAATATATCATTAACTAGATATATATTTCCCACCACCGTGGGACTTATTATTTTTCCAATTCAACGGGTGCACTTTGGGTATCAATTTCTCATTCATCCATTCATCATTTTTTTCCAACATGATCAATAACTTTGACTGCGCTTAGGTGAGCTGCCATCTTGGGAAAAATAGAATATAGGATGCTGTATCCTCAGGAAAAATGTCTATTGATATAAACACACTCATATTTTTTTTCTTTTTTTCTTTTTTTGTTTTGATAATAAATATAAATACACTCTTAAAAGAAGGAAACAAAACAAAACAAAAAAAAATGACAAAGAAAAGGCTTGTTGGTTGTTGCAAATTATAAGTCAATATATATTATCGGCACATGGTATCATGATATTAAGAAAATCTGTATCATCAGCTGAACTTAGTATCTCTTACTTTTATATATAACAACTAGAAATTAAACAATGGATTTGTTACGAAAAAAATTTGCGGTCAAATGTTCACGCCTTAAGCATTGTTATTTGATTAATAACTTTTGAAATCACAAAATTAATTGGCACATGGGTCCCTAACATCTATTTATTTGATTTGGAATATAAACCCTAATTATATATCAAGGTTTGAACCTGATTGAATTGATAGAGATTGTGAAAACAATGGTTTTGATTAATTCTACTTTTGATAGAGTAAAAACATAAAAATTAATTGAAATAATACAGATCATTAATTTATTGTATTAAATACGTGCCAATAGATTATGGACGTGAGGACAATTAATATGAGAAGAGGATCTAGATCCATCCCCAGTTCCCCACACATATCATTATTTTCATCCGTTCATATTCCACTTTTTTGAATTATCCACTTTTTTGAATTATCGAGCATAATTATTAATTAGATCAGATGACATGTGGTTTTGTTAGTTCCCATTCAATTAAGTAAAATGGTATACTAACACACATCAGTTTTCTTATTAGGTTTCCAGGAAATGGCAACTAAGCAACGTTATTGAACAAAGCCAGGTTGCGCCTCCGCCAGGTTGTGTGTCCACAACCACCATTCCTCTCACTTTCTTTGACATACCATGGTTTGTTTGTCGTCCTATGCAGTGGATTTTCTACTATGAATTGCCTTACCCTACACTTCATTTTATGCAAACTGTGCTTCCCCATCTCAAGGAATCACTATCTCTAACTCTGAGTCATTTCTTCCCATTTGCTGGAAAACTCACGTGTCCACCGCCACCCCATCAGCCTTATATTGTTTACAATGAAGGTGACGGCGTTCAGGTTATAGTCTCTGAATCAGATGCTCTGTTTAACAATTTTGTAGTCAACCATGCAAGAGATATTAAAACACTTCAATCTTTTTTCCAAAACGTACTGCAAGTTGTGCGTCTGTCATCATCAAAAGAGATGCATGTGGTGCCTACTATGGCGATTCAAGTCACTGTATTTCCAAACTCAGGCATCAGTATTGGGGTAACTTTTAACCACGTTGCGTCCGATGGAAGGAGTATCCAACATTTCATGAAAAGTTGGGCATCAATCCATAGATCAATATCACACGGATCAAGATTTAACCTCCCTTTCATTACCTTACTGTAAGAGAGACATCATCAAAGATCCACATGGACAATCGTCTTTTTTTTTTTTGAAAGATTTACGCAAAGAATTGGATCTAGGACATGTCGGAGATGTTCCTCCTCCGGATAATAATGTTTTGATTACTATCGTGATAAAGCGTGCAAAAATTGAGCAACTGAAACATTGGATCACAATTCAAAGCAAAAAAGATAACGAATTGGACGCCGGACCAGTAGGCCCATCGACGTTTGTAGTAACGTGCTCTTTTGTGTAGGTAAATTTAATGAAGTTACAAGAGCGAATTATAGGTAACTTGGATGATAATGATATGCTTTACTATTTTCTTTTTGGAGCACACTGCAGAGAACGATTTGATCAGGCTTTTATACCAGGAACATACTTGGGAAACTGCCTAAAATCCAATTACGTATCAGCAAAAAGAAAGGACTTAATGGGAGAAGATGGGATCACAGTTGCTGCCTTGGCTATCAGAAGAAAATTCGGTGAGTTGGGTAAAGGAGGAGCACTAATAGGGGCAGAAAAGTGGGTGTCAAATTTGAATAAGTACACAAACAGGGACGTTCTATGTTGGTTGCTGGCTCACCAAAATTTCGAGTAGGGTGGGGCAAACCCAAAAGGAGCGACGTGGTTCATATGATCCCTTATAGATGTTTCTCTCTTGTTGAGAGTAAAGAGGAAGGGAGAATTGACTTTTCGAGTAGGGTGGGGCAAACCCAAAAGGAGCGACGTGGTTCATATGATCCCTTATAGATGTTTCTCTCTTGTTGAGAGTAAAGAGGACGGGAGAATTGACTTTGGCATAGTTATTGAGCAACATAAATTGTACCTTTTCAATGCCCTATTTGATCAGCTATAGTTTAATTGTGTAATAAAAATTTCTTTTGTTTTAAGAGATGAAGTGGTGTGCACTTTTGGAGAATATATTATATATGTTTTTTTTTTTTTTCTGAACTGTTTGAAGCATTTTATTTATGGATACGTAACTGTAAAATTTTATTTCTAAGTTCTTTTTTAATACGTAAAACTTGGTAGAAAATTATTATTAACAGGTCAAACATTCCTCCCTTATAGTATTCGACCGGGAGAATAATTAAACTTGAAGATTATTTCCTCTAAATCTCAAACCTCTTCACTCACTTACAATAATGCTACATCTCCTCTCTTAAAACAAAAGTCTTTAATCATCATAGCATCTACATTAACAAACTCTCAATTAGAAGAAGAAGATTGGAGAGTTAAAACAAGCAAAATAATATAAAATAAAATAAATAGGTATTCAGTATTTCAGTTGTTGCTCAAATATGGCATTGAAAATGTCCATTTTATCTCGTCCAACAACTATGCCAATGTCAAGTCCACCGTCGTCGTCTCTACTCTCAGCGAGTGAGAAGCATCTATAAGCATCAATATGAACCACATCGAATTTTCTTGGTCTGCCCCAACCAAAGTCAGTGTTATAGACTTGGAATTTCGGTGAGCTTGAAACGGAAACAACAGGGCTACGTTTGAATGCTTCATTGATATTTGATATCCCGTTCTCTAAACCTTTCAGTACTCCCAATTTACCCAGTTCATTGATTTTTCTTCCAATAGCTCTTGCAGCAAAAACTATCCCATTTTCTCCCATTAACTCACTTCTTTTAGCTGGTACGAGGATGTTTGCCAAACAGTTGCCAAAAAAGTTTGCTGGTATTTGAGACAAAAACCGTTCTCTACAATCTACTGTAGCGAGAAAATGATAAACCACATCATCATCATCATCTGACATACCATTGATTTGCTCATGTAACTTCATTAAATTTACCCACATGAAAGCACAAGTTACTGCAAATGATGATACGTGGATTTGCAGATCTACTTCGTTTTTGCTTTGAGTAGTTTTGACGCAATGCTTTAGTTTCTCAATTTCAGCTCGCTTTAACACCAAAGTGATCAGAACATGATCATCATCATCTGGAGCATTTCCGCTAAGGCCTGAATCTCCAATACTCTGAATATCTTTCAAAACGATAGATGAGATTCCATCTGAATCTTCGATGATATCTTTACTACAATAAGGCAACGAAAGTGAGCTGGTGGTGATCAAATCATGATCTCCTTGTGGTGATTTGTGAATGGATGCCCAAGATTTCATGAAATGATTGATGCTCCTTCCATCACCTGCCACGTGATTAGACGTTACTCCGACAGAAAAGCCTGAGTTTGCAAACACGGTGAATTGTACGGCCATGACAGGCACCACGTGTGTGGTATTTGATGACGACGACGGACAGATAACCGGCAGTTTTGGGACAAGAGATTGAAGCGTTTTAACATCTCTTGCATGGTTTCCAACAACAAGATGGTTAAAATCAGCGTCGGATTCAGTGACGACAACTTTGACGGCGGCATCGCCTTCGTTGAAAAGAATATAGGGAACGTGGGGTGGAGGAGGGCACGTGAGATTGCCGGCAAAGGGGAAGAAATGACGGAGAGTTTGAGAGAGAGATTCCTTGAGATGGGGAAGAAGTGTTTGTGTGAAATGAAGTGTAGGATGAGGGAATTCATAGAAGAAAATTCGCTGAACAGGGCAACAAACAAACCATACAATGTCTAAGAAAGTGAGAGGAACAATGGTTGTGGACACACAGCCTTGTGGTGGCGCAACCTGGATTTGATCAATAACTTTGACTGTATTTGGCTGAGCTGCCATCTCCGGAAAACAAAATAAAAGGTTTAATTTTAATGTTTGAATCTCAAAAACCAATATCAAAACGAATTGAGAGTTCCTATGAAAAAGTATTAAGGGCGTCTCCCACCTCTACCTTTAAAATAGATATCTAAAAGGAATATTCTTTTCAGATTCTATCTCTAAAATTTTTTTACTTCCACCACGTCTCTATACTTTAACTCTATTTCTATCGATATTTCTATTTATATTTTCAAATAACTTATATTTTCATTATTATTTTTTAGTTTCTTCTATAAATTATTATTCAACTAAATTTTAACAAATATTATTTATAATAACATTTGTATTTTTTTTTTTTACTTTTTTTTTTAAATATAATGTTTTATTAATACATGAATTTATAATAATTAATTTTTAGGTTCTAAGAGCATCTCCAATAGGCCGGAATTGGAGACCTTCTTAACTATATATAGGGAGCCTCAATCGAAAAGTACTTCAATAGGCTCCCTATCCCACTCTTTATTTTTAATTCCGACCAAAGCCTCCCTAAATTTAGGGAGCCAAAACATCCTCCCTATTTTTTAATCCTCTCTCCTCAAATTAAATGGATGGTGAGGATGAGTCCACATCACTCATTTTCAATGGTCCAAATTCATTCTCCTTATTTTTTATTTAACTCAAATTCTTTTTATTTAAACATAAATAATTCATTTATTTTCCTACATTTTATTCTTTTCCAACGGCTAGGCATTGCTAAATTCATTTTTTTTTTTTAAACCCAAATTGCAAGTTTGCAACAGCTCTTCCATGATTATGTTTTTTTTTTTTTTCATTATAATCAACGAGGTATGAATTAATATATTAATCTCAGCAATAAAAAAGAAGATCATGTAATTGAATTGAAACTAATTAAAAATAATAATTTTTTAATTTAAAAATAAATAAATAAGAATATGGAGTCATTTTTAGGGAGGCTTATTAGAGTCTTCACTCCTTATATGACTCTCTATTCGTAAAAAGTATCATTGGCAGGAATGTATCATTTTCCCCCCTATATTTTGACCTATTAGTAAATCCCCCCCTGTATTTCAATTAATGGTCGTTTCCCCCCTAAATCCAAAGTATTCGTCATATTCCCCTTTACCGTTAGATTTTCAGTTAAAAAAGTTAAACTTCAAGTTAAAAGACATTTTTGCCCTTGAGCATGTGATGTTAGTGAGAAAATACATTTATGACCTCAAACTTAAATTAAAATTAAAAAACTCAAGTTCCACTGTTCCAATTCATCGAGTTCATCGACCATCATCATCAGAAATTTCACCAAATTCCATAGTTTACAAACCAAACAATAATTCATAAATTCAAAACCCAGAACTACACCACCCAACCCAATCACCAACAGCTTCACAACCAAACACAACCACAACATATTCGAAACCAAACCCAACATCATCCACCATAGCCACCATCAGATTCAACAACCAAAACCACTAAAATCCAGAACCACAACCACCACCACCATCCCACGATCTCGTTGGCGGCCATTAGAAACCACCACCATCCCACAACCCATTAACAGCCAAATCTCTGTCAAAATAAAGAAGTTGGAGACGAGAAGGAGAATAGGAAAGAAGATGATCGACGGCGAGAGGAGATCGATCGAGCACCGATCTTCGCGTCCGGGAGGAGATCGAGCGCCCATCTTCTAAGGAAAGAAGACGATCGACGGCGAGAGGATTAGATTCACATTAGATTCTCGTGCCCTGCAAGATGGTTTAAATCCGCATTAGATTCAACGACGGTTACAATTGATATATATTGGGATCGAGGGTGTTAATGGAAAATCTGTCTTAGACCCTTGCAATTGATATCTCTAAGGGTGCGTTTGGTACGCGGGACGGGACAGGACAACTAGGGACAGGTTGTTCTTGTCCAGCGTTTGGTGCGACATTGGCGTGGGACAAGGTGGGACAAGGTGGGACAGAAATCACAAAAAACTGTCCCACCTTAGACCCTCGGCCAACTTGTCCCATGACATGGGACAAGTGCTAAAAAGACATTTTTGCCCTTCATATTTCCAAAAAATTACAAACTATATATATGTAAACACCTGAATCACAGCTCATTCTCTCTTCTCTCCTCTTCGTCCCCAACACACCGTCTGAAGCCATCTCTGTCTCTCTCTCTCTCTCCGGTTCTTCGTTCGTTCATCATCATCATCATCATCTCAGGAAATCCTCTCTCTCTCTCCTTCGTTCATCATCATCTCTATCTCCTTCATCACGCTGCTACCTCGTTCATCATCATCTCTCTCTCGTTCAACACACCATCTCAGGATTTGGGGATTTCGATTTAGGATTCTTGGTTTTGGATTTAGGGGTTTCGATTTTGGGTTTGGGGATTTTTATTTAGGGTTCCTGATTTTAGATTTAGGGATTTCGATTTTGGGTTTGGGGATTTCGATTTAGGGTTCTTGATTTTGGGTTTGGGGATTTTGATTTAGGGTTCTTGATTTTGGGTTTGGGGATTTCGAGTTAGGGTTCTTGATTTTGGATTTAGGGTTCTTGATTTGGGATTTCAATTTAGGGTTCTTGATTTTGGATTTTGATTTATTTCACCAATTTTTTGATAATTAGTTTAGTTTATTTGTGGAATTACTTGTGCTTCTCAGGAAAGTTTTTAATCCAGATCAAAGAAGTTCTACATTTGATTGTTTTGCACTTGTTAAAAAAAAATATTATGAACAATAAAAACAATTAAATTTGAGCGGGGAAAGGTTTCTGTTCTTGGAACCTTTACTAGTTTAAGTTTCGGTGATGGTCTTCACTTCTTCTTCCTAACCAATTTTACACTCTAAACAGAGAATACCTCTAATTTCAACGAATAATTGCGTTTGAGGGTTGAAATTAATGGTATTATTAATTGTGCAGCACTTGGGAGACTGACTGTTTTGTCTTGGTGCAATTTTCTTTTTCTGCGTGTGCCCCCCTACTTCATGATGTTATGTTTCAAGTTTTAACATGCAGTTTTGTTCCTCATGAAAGAGTTCAAATGTGATTTTTTAGGGCCCGTCCTGTAACGTTTTTGAAAGGGTGTTTTTGTTTTTGTTTTTGGAAAATAAAAATGAAAATGAAAACAGTGTTTTTGGTTTCAGTTTTGAAATCCAAATACGCGTCTGGTAACATTTCCCAAAAGCTGGATTCCAAATACGAAAACGTAAAAAATTCGTCTGGTATCATTTTACAGGCCAAAATTAATTAATTGAATTTTTTTTTTATCTGAATAATTTAATGGAATATTATGAATTTAAATGGATAATAAATCTTTCTCAGATTTTTTCACAATGATTATATAGGTCTTGGGTTGTTTGGTAAATTGGTCCAAATAATTTAACAAAATAAGAAAAGAAGAACCAAAATGAAGTGTCTGTATTGTTCGGGGATGCAGGGGCGGTGCGCCACCACAAGCACAGGGCAGTCAATCGCAGAGTGCAGTTCATGGGGCCGTGTCGTGGAAGAGCGCCAGTCCCAATACCACCATCTCTTCCACCTCCGTGCCCAAGACAACGCTCTCTGCCTCGTCACCTCCGATCTCCCCACCATCAACCACCAACACCTCTGATCTGATCGTGATCTGACAGAAGAAGAAGGAGGAGAAGAAGAAGAAGAAGAAGGAGGAGGAGGAGGAGGAGGCTGACAGGTGGGAAGAAGAAGAAGAAGATCTGATCTGATCGTGATCTGACAGAAGAAGAAGAAAAGAAGAAGAAGAAGAAGAAGAAGAAGAAGGAGAAGGAGGCTGACGGCGGGAAGAAGAAAAAGAAGGAGAAGGAGAAGGAGAAGGAGAAGGAGGAGGAGGAGGAGAAGATCGGTGAAAGGAAAGAAAAAAAAGAAAAAAAGAAATTATTTTTTGAGTTTTTTATTTTAAGTGAAAATCAAAACGAAAAACAAAATGAAAAACATCAAAAAGTTGTTTTGGAAATTTTTCACTTTTACCACTGTAGTTGTTTTTGTTTTGGAAAATAAAATAGAAAACAAAATGGAAAACGGTAACGAACGCGTATTCGAAATTGGATTTAGAAAACAAAAACGAAAACGGGCCTGTAAAACGATACAGGACAGGCCCTTAGTTTTCTTATGTTGAGCAGAGAGCTTAGCACCTTAGCTGAAGCAAAAACCTTGTCAGTTAATATTGCTTTACTGTTAAAATAAGAGCCTGTTTGGAGCAAAAAAAAAAAAAAAAAAAAAACAATAAAAATGATAAAATAAATCTTTCACTAAAAAATGACAATAGGGCAATCTAGTCATTTGAACATCTTGTCCCGTCCTGTCCCAACCGTACCAAACGCATGACAGTACAGTTCATAGTTCTATCTCATACCTTCCAAACACAATATGGAACAGCTGTCATGTCCCGTCCCGTCCCGTCCCGTTCGCGTACCAAACGCACCCTAAAGGATCAGACATGAGATTGGGAGATGTGTTTTTTTTTTTTTTTTTTTTTTTTTTTTTTTGAAAGGAACATAAAATTACAAACCAACGCGTTTCGATATGTGAAATCATCTTTTATTATTTTGACATACCTAGAGATCAGACATGAAATTGGGAGATGTGTTTTGATATGTCAAATCATCTTTTATTATTCCAAATATGATTCCCCAAATTTCAAACAAGCAGGAAAATTGATGTTTCAACAACCTTTAATTAAGTGTAGACGTGTAGTACTCATGATTCAATTGATTCATAATGAATCTGAAGAATATAAATATCAATATGACAAGATGTGTCATAAATATAAATGTTCATATCCCACCCATAAATTTTCCCGAAAATATTACAATAAATGCTTATAGGTAGGAGTTGCCGGTTAAATTTATTGGAGTTATTCATGGTTGCCAT